>JAPMNZ010902347.1:0-18619 GCA_029875035.1 Pomatoschistus microps
TTCAATTGGAAAATAAAGTTATTTTTAAGTTCTCAAGTGCTTGGTTCTATTGACACAATATTGTAGCTTTGTGAATACAATCCCAGAAGACCTAATGTCATCCAGAGAAGTTTATAAATCAAGTTTATATATCCAGTTTGTGTCCTATATTTGCAGAAATGTGTTCAAATCTGAGTTTCACTCAGCGCCCTCACACATGGCCAAGCAATCCGCACATACATTGCAAAGATGGTGCAAGATCGTTATCGTGTCACTCAATCTGTTACCACAAGGTCGTGAAGGCAGTGTTGTGCTTTGGTTTTCATGTTTATCCATAATGGACTCACTGATGCAGGAAATCCATTAATCAAATTACATGATTTTAAAAAAAGTGCAAAACTGTAGCTTTGCTGTAATAATTGTGGCATTGATTTCACACAGATTCATGTGGCTCCAACATTTGTCTGATGGCTTTGCATTAACTTTTGTAGAGACACTTCATGCCTACAACAAATAGGGAGTATGATTCATGGGTTAAAACATTGTTTTTACCATATGGTTGTAAAGTCAATAGATTACTCTATTACAATAATCCACAGCTGCTGCCCTACAAGGATTTATTACATTTTAAAGTATGGTTCATTTTTATCGAGTGTAACCTTCCTAAATATATTATGTATACATTTTGCAGTAATATATATAAAATATAAAACTATACTATCCATCATTACTTAACATTGTTTTGAACCATGGAAATATAATCAGTCCTTATGTCAGCGTTCCCCAGCCTTTTTCAGCCGTAGTACACCTGTTTTATTGAAAACAATCACATGGGACACCATCAGCTGAAACTGATACAAACAGGAAACTCTGCAGCGTCTTTATTAGCAAAGCAAAGTCATTCTCATCAATCATTCATTCTATATCGGAAAAAAACGCAAAAATAGTCAAAGGCACACCGCACCACGTCTCAAGGCACACTAAGGTGCCACAGCACTGGTTTAAAAACATTTTCATACATCAGTAATAAACTAAACCCCCTTTTTTTCTCAGAGTGAGTATTGGCGAAGAGGCTTTGAAGAAGTTGCCTCCCCCAACATCTACAACAGCAAACTGTGGGAGACATCTGGCCACTGGCAGCACTACAGTGACAACATGTTCTCTTTCCCTGTGGAAGATGAGGTTTTTGCCCTGAAGCCGATGAACTGCCCTGGACACTGGTGCTTTTTCATACATGGGGATAACGTCAGCCTAATAATATAATAATGTTATTCAGTGTATTTTCTCTCTGTGTGCATCTTTAGCCTCATGTTTGGCCACAGACCTCGCTCGTGGAGAGAACTTCCATTGAGACTGGCAGACTTCGGGGTGCTCCACAGAAATGAGCTCTCAGGCACTCTGACCGGACTGACCAGAGTACGTCGGTTCCAGCAGGACGATGCACACATTTTCTGCACCATGGACCAGGTACTTGTTGTTTGACCAATATTGGAGTTTTCATGTAGCCTTTTTGTCTAAAAGAAATGTATTTTTTCTAGATTGAGGCAGAGATGAAAGAATGCCTGGACTTCCTTCGCTGTGTCTATGCTGTGTTTGGGTTCTCCTTCCAACTCCACCTTTCCACTCGTCCTGAAAAGTATCTGGGTGATATTTCTGTGTGGAATCAAGCTGAGAAGGTACGTACTAGTTTCTTTGTCATTTTTCCTTTTCTCAGTAGTGGTTTTATTACTGTACATTTAACCTGTCAAATGCTTTTAATTATAATGTATTATATTTAATGGTATATCATGCTATGTACTCTATTATATTAGCAACTGGAGAGCAGTCTAAATGACTTTGGGGAACCATGGAAACTTAATCCTGGAGACGGGGCCTTTTATGGTCCCAAAGTAAGTATTTTCTTAGTCTTTGTTGATATTAAATCTTAAATTTGTATGTGAAATCTTAATAAAACATTATATTCAGATTGACATTAAAATTAAAGACGCCATTGGCCGCTATCATCAGTGCGCAACAATTCAACTTGACTTCCAGCTGCCTATTCGCTTCAACTTGACGTTTGTGGGGTGAGTCAAGCTATAAATAAAATGTGTATACTGTGTAATATTCTTAACCTTGCCTGCAAGCTGAATTCTCGCGGTATTTGTGAGTTCACAAACACTGGAGAATATCGTGGAGAACGCATAGAGTTCAACACAATCATCAATCTGGCTCTTGCCAGGTTATAATATTCTAGTGGTGGATCTATTTTCAACACTAATTGTTTATTAATTTCAATTGAACTTTATCAAAGACTCTAGGTCTAATTCTAGGTCCCGTTTATAAAGGCAAACAGGAAAAAAATCTCCTAGAATATGGTCTCCGTTCACAATGTTTTTTTTTTTTCCTCTGACAAATAGAAAGGATGGCGATGACAAAGCCAGACCGGTCATCATTCATCGAGCCATTTTGGGTTCAGTGGAGAGGATGATTGCTATTTTAACTGAAAATTACGCAGGAAAGTGGTAAGTTTACTTGTTTGTATAAAAATGCTTCATGCCGTTTTCTCCCAATCCATATCCATACATTGTGTTTGTCATTGTTTTTAATGTGTGGAGTGGTCCCATTGATTTTAACGTTTTAATACATTGTTTATTCTTTATCCAGGCCACTGTGGCTTTCTCCGTGTCAGGTGATGTTGGTACCCGTTAATCCGTCATTGGAGGATTATGCAAAAAAGGTAATTCATTACTCGATACAAAATGACGCTTCACTTCTCAAAGTCTTACGCGAATTGCTGACAACCATGCATCTCCTTTTCAGTTGTGTAAGCAGTTCACAGATGCAGGCTTTAATGCTGAAGCTGACTTGGATTCTAGTTGTCTCTTGAATAAGAAAATCCGGAATGCACAGTTGGCCCAATATAACTTCATTCTGGGTAAGATTCGCTTTTTTGTGTTGAGCGGGCGACTGATTGTTGATTGCGTCCTTCAGTTCTTCAGTATGTTACACAATCAGTGGTTGAAGAGCCTGATTCTCTAAAAATAACCAAATGCTAGGCACCGTAATCAACTTTCTTTACAGTCGGCCAATAGTGTCTTGATTCATTTTACCAAAACATTGCACCTCTTAAAAGGTGATTTCTGTGCATGCAATCTTCAGAGGTTTGGACATGTAATGATAGTGATGCTATGGTAATGTTAGTAATGCCAAAAATGAAATTGATGTCAAGCTGTTTGTCCGTGTCTTGGCAGTGGTTGGAGAGAAGGAGATGATGACTAACTGTGTCAATGTGCGCACAAGAGACAACAAAGTCCATGGAGAGATGTCGGTGGACGAGGTTCTGAATCGCTTGATATTTCTCAAACAGTCTCGCTCTCAAAGCGCTGAAGAGGAATTTTGATATATATTTCAATCGAGATGGGTTCAAACAGGAATCATGACCATCGGATATGGATGGAGATGCTACATTGCATGGGGGTGAAATGCTGAATACGACAAAAAATTGCAAAGGAAAGATGTCGTTAGTATTGTCAATCAGATTAAACCTGTGATGTAATGTAATAAAAATAATCTCTTTATTTTTATGTATTTATTTGATTGCAATGTACTTACACAATTGAACACATGACACTATAATGTAACAATGTTTTTTGAATTCACATCATTGACCTTTGTATTATATCTATATTATGTTATTTTAAAGCTTCACCCTGTAATATTTTGGAAGTGGTTGGTAAGCTGTATGGTTCTGTGGAAATGTACAAAGTCACATACGTCGAAAAGGCCTACAGGGATACAGTTATTCATGCTGTGGAGAACCTTAGCCAAAGCAATATTTGTTTTATAGAAAGGCGCAAGAGTGTCCCTTATACAAGTCAGGTTTTGGAAATGCAAGCTAAGCAAAAACAAAACCAATTGTGTTGACGTTTTAGCATTTTTTTGTATTTATTTTTTATTACACACCAGCTCTTGGGGAAAAAATAAAACATGCGAATATACCAGGTTCCTTTTTAAACTTCTAAAATGAGACATGTTAAAGTTGCATTATATTCCTACGGAGTACAAGGACTAAGCGTTTGTATTACCACCCATACACCTCAGATTAAATTAAATGGTTGAATGTTGCACCTCCATATCTTTTATTTTAATTTATTTTGCATTGATTGTATTCCCCCTGCACTTGAACGCAGCACAGCAGTAGCGCAGAGGCTGATCTCTGCTGCTGCTACAATGGCCCCTGGTTCCGTGTGGAAACCTGACCGGGGACGCTGCTTTAAAACGTATGGAGTTGTAGTGTTTTTACTCTTGGATCTAGTGGCACATGGTGTGAACGGTATGTCAAACTTTCTCCACCTAAAAAGCGAGAGGGGAATCTAGCTAGGTAATAACTGTTGTTAGCCTGCGTTAGCCACCAATCTCTTAGCATTGCCTCAACAATCCTCTTCTAATGCATAATTTGTTCCCGTTTGATCATCTCATAACGCCTCTGTATGGGAATAACCTAACATTGTGTAACATTAATATGATTGTAATATGAGGGTGTGTTAAATGATTTCGTTTAACGTCAGATAGAAGTCAATCGATGCCATTGTGGAGCGTTCAAGTGTTCTTGTCACAATCGTATTTTGTTTTCCTAACAGGTTATTTGAGATCTTCACATGTTGGGCCAGAACCTCCTTACACCAGAGATTCTCAACACGGTCCTGTCATCACCAGTCCTGTGGTGCCTGCAACGGCTTCAGGTCTGTAGCAGTACGTTGTTTGCTTGACCAGCCATGATCAAACTTCACGCGAATTTAAAATTGATATATTTTTTTTTTCAGTATTGCCTACAGAAGAGGAAAACTACATTGACAAATGTCCAAGTGGTGGAGCCTGTAGTCTTCTGCCTGCTGATTGTATAAACTGTAATTTCCAACACAATTGTACATATGGGGATCCAGCCTCATTCCAATGTCGCCCTAAAAAGGGTGTCCACTGTATTGTAAGTACATGTCGTTTCATTTTTCAATCCCTCACTTAGTATTTTCTACATGCGCAATACCATAATGCTTTACAGGGAGGCTTATGCCTGTGAGCCAATTCACACAATCTAAAACTTTCATTAAAGAGCCTAATATCAGCTTCCATAAACTGTTGAAGAAGGTCGTTTGCATGTTTTCCCTTTGTCAGCCTAGGTTTCCTCTGGGTGCTTTGGTTTCCCTTACCACTTAAAACATTTACTGTACCATAGTTCAGGTTGAAGGAGTCTGTGTATGTGATTGCAATTGTGGGACAGTGAATGGGAATTGGCGCAAAGCTACACTATGATGTATTTACAGCACTGCTGTTTATTAATTCATACTGTCCTATTAAAATTTATTAAGAATTTTACACATATAATGGTGAAACATACAGTCAATTGTGCATAGTGAAATTATTAGAACCAAATATGTCTTGAGCTGTATGTTAAGTATTCAATAAGGTGTTATTATCCAAATGCATTATGTAGAAAATCAAACATCCAACAAAACATTTCTAATTTTCTTTTCACATTATGATGACCCAATGGGAAATATTGGATAATTTCCAAAGGCACACCAAACAACATCTTCAGACACACCAACAGGCACAGCACTCTGATCTGTGAGGAGGAGGACGAGGAGGAGGTACTGTGTGGCGTGGGTCAAACATGTGGGATCTATGAAACCACCACTTCTGCGTTCACCATGACCGGAGTGAGAAGAAGTGCTTTATGTGACCTTGGTCACTGAAAGACATTCTACAGATACAGATTACATGCAGTACATACATGGGTGAAACTGGACAATGACGTCTGAGCTAATGCCTTTAACTATAACGTTTAGAATATAAAACAATTAATCACATCATGCGATCACGTCAAGTATAAACATGTTCTGGTTCATTTCATTTGCTCCTCCAACACACTTACGATCCGTCACCTGAGGATGTTTCTACAAGGTGCGATCTGCTTAAGATCTTCCGTAGAGATGCGTTGTGCCGTGTTTGCTTTTTTATACTAACTACATGTTTTGCACATAATTGTGATTATTGATCTTCTTTTTCTGTGTCAAGTTTCAGTGCTTTTAGATCTATGCTCAGATACAGACTTGTTTCCTTCCTTCATGTTAAGTCAGTATCTCTCAGGCTCTGGTTTTCAAGACGATACAGAAATTAAGATTGTCTCTCATATTCTGGCTAAAACCTGTTCATAGTGTTCATCATCATTAAGAACTACAATGGAAATGGTTCGGTGTTATGACCTGTTGTTGCCCAAAGTAGTATGAGTTTAGCAACTGTTGGAAGGCCGCTAATCTAGAAAATGTACATAACTTATAAATATTTCCAATTTCTTCCAGGGTCCAACAGGAGAACCACAGACCAACTTCTCTCTCTCCATCACCTGTCAGTTTTGTTGGCAGCTTGACCCGTTGCTTTACCGCTGTTCCAACTCCACCAACTGCATGACTGTGTCTTGCCCAAGGAAACGCTACAATGCCACGTGCAATGTTTTGGATCATGTTCATTGTTTAGGTAAATTAAATTATTTTGTCAATATTAAATATGCTGTGATCTTGTTACATTATGATGACTTTGTTTAGGTAAAAGACATTTTCATAAACGGTTATTCTGTAACTGGACTGGAGGATACAAATGGTCAACAGCACTAGCTCTGAGGTATTATTTTGGCTCACATTTGTTTTAAGTTTACTGTTGCGGCATTGGGACATGTGTAAATATGCATTTTCTCTGATCTGTTTTTTGCAGCATTACTCTTGGAGGATTTGGGGCGGATCGGTTTTATCTAGGCCAGTGGAGAGAGGGTTTGGGCAAACTCTTTAGTTTTGGAGGTCTGGGAATTTGGACATTAATAGATGTTCTTCTCATTGGCGTTGGATATGTGGGACCAGCTGATGGATCGCTATACATTTGAAAGACCGTTGACTCCTTGGAAGGCTTCTCCATCCTCAAGATTTAAGATGCTGTGATCTTAGCACGTTTGCCTGCCCAAGCTTGCAGTGCAACACGTCCTCATCCCATCTGCCATTGGCCAGGAAGTGTTTCTCTCTTAGCATCAACGAAAACTCTATCCACACAAGCATTACTCTATCTTTACGTTTACCTTTGATGTGATGCTAATCTAAAAGACACTCTGGAGAAAGACATTGACCTGTTATGTATAAAAATGTGTTAGATTGGACACTGCCTGGCTTTGTTTCATGTGGAAGAAAGGTCTGGGGGATGAGATCTACTGTAAGTCAAGTAATATGTATCAGAAGGATGGTGACGTGATAATGCAGTTAACTCTACAATGTCTACATGAAAAGAACTGGAGTTCTTTGTTTTGTTCTTTAGTGTTTTATTTAATATGTACCTCGAGTACACCTATTTGCTACCAAAAGCTGCTCCAAACCTTGTTCCAAATGCAACACTGGGCAATAATGTTTAATCCATAAAACATGCCATCTGCATGATTTGACCAATTCTCTAAATTGGCTACTCAACTGCTCTATGTAAATGCTGTACAATTCAGGGTATATGTGGTATGTTACTTTAATGTTAATAAAATGCACTGTTTGTCTTTTTTAACATGTTGTGAATGGTGCTCATGCTACAATCTTAACTGCTACTCCCTTTTAGGTTCTCTCATTGTTCTTGTTTTTTCGTTCATGCATTATTGGCCTTTTGTGAATCCTGGTTCAATTCACCTTTTACTCCAATTTACACTACAATAATACTTGAACTGTGGAGCAGAATCCTTTGTAAATGCATTTATTTACAGAATCAGCTGCTATGTTCCTCGGCCCCATCAGCATGCTGTATCGTGAATAGTTAGAATGCATGTTTGCTCAAGTGCATATTATCATAGTGTAAAAACATAATTGGATTGTGCAACTTTATCATTTGTATATGCATTCTTCTTTAATGCTAAATTTGTTTTATTAAAAAAGTATGAAACACCACCACTAGCACCAATGAGTAGCATTCCCCTTTGAAATCTAGATTACACAATCAAATGAAATGTGTCTTTTTGATTTTTACAGTGGTGAAGTGACTTATTCTGAATAGCTGCTCAAAAATTGCGTCAATGTTTTTATGGTATATAGATACCACCCAACATTGTAGACAAATTGTGTAATTATTGTACAGCTTGAGCAGTCAGTAGGGAGACTCAAAAGTCACCCCACCAATGTAAGTACTTTTCATAGTTTGGTTGAGACAGCTGTAGTTACACACAACTGTAACAATTACTTTGTTATACGTACATATACATATATGTACGTGTTCATACGTTGACTTTTCAGCCCTAAATGACCGAGTATACATCACAGATGCAATGGTAACAAGCAAAATTACTTTTATTCAAATTGTCACATACTACACATCATTCCTTTCATCTTTTGTCACTATAATAGCACCCTAAATTGTATAAAAAGCTCAATTATCTTACCATAACCCAAATCTCCCAATTTATAAAAATCAACTATAATTTGCCGTTGTGCTGAATGTTGAAACGACATCACGACGAGCTGCTTTTCAACAGCTCATTATGAGGAGAACAAAAGTGTATTCTCTGAGCTTACACAATCCAATTTGGCCATATTAAAGGTGTACATTTCAGGTACAAGTTCACCTTCTGAATTTCATCTATGTCTATTCATCCTTTCCTGTCACATTTGTATGGTTGCTAAGGAGCACCTCAGCCAAGCCATTAATTATTGTGTCTATAAAAACGTTTGGCACCCTGGGATACTAAAGGACATAGCAAGCCAGTCTACAGTATTCACATTTCTTCTAATTACTAAATAACCTCATACAATAGTTAAAAAATAAACTTTAACCAACATGAAAGGTTTTATATGCAATGTTATCTCTGCAATACATGGTTTTTTGATCAAGTGAAATATTGAGGATGTTACATTCAATTTAAAAAAGACCATTTCAAGCAAAGATATTCCAAAACTCAACATTTGCAAGAAATCCGTGTCAGAGAACTGTGACCCTATAGCACTAAAGTCTCAGGACATAGCATGAGTTGCAACAAATTGGTTTTGCCCATGATCAAAACTGAGTCCATTTCTGATATCAAACAAATGTACAAACACAGAGTGCTAGCGTTGATGCCATTTTTGCAGAACGCAAGCTGTTCAAAGGCCTGCGTGAATAGAAGTGGCTGAGCGAAAATATTGGGTGCATTGTGTCACAAGAGGCTTTTAAGCATTACGGTCCAAAGCAACAAAATGGCCAAAACCATTTGTACCAGCAAATCTAAGAGTCAGTCAACAATCTACTCATTGTGATTTGTTACCTCATGGATTATGCAGTTTTTGTTTAACAGTTCCATTTAATAAGACTTTAAAAAGGCCAAAGCATTACATAAACCACTGGCGTAACATTCAAAATCAATGCTACACCATGATCACAGGAATGTCAAACCATACTTCCGTCTGTCCCAATGATACATTCTTCTTGTACAGAAGCAGCTACATTCTTGGCAAGCTAACAATGTATGGTAACAAACAAATACTGCTGCTATGTTATGTTAAAAAACAGGCAATTGCAATTTTAGTGATTTATTTGTACATTAGGTTTTGCACTGTACAAAGACCTCAGCTCTTATACAAAGATAAGGAGCATCAATAGTTCCATTTTCCCTTATACCCCTTTCATCTTACTGTGAGCTTGGTAAACAACATTAAATAAAAGTATTAGCAAATCTAAAACAAAATAAATAGTAGCTTCCCATCCAGGGGGGCAATAACGTTAATAAAAAGGCTTTGTAAAGCAGAGGACAGAATTCAAAGTATGCCCTCAGTACGACAGCACGTTAAAGACAAACTCACAGAAGATACAGAAAAGGCAAATTGTGACACTGCTTGTCCAATGTCGAAGCCATATACACCACTGACAATGTTGTGAGCTTATTACAGGACACCTAATGAAAAAGCAAAAAGGAGGAACATTCTAAGGTCGTGGCATTTCCCCCAAAAGCAAAATACATTCATTCACTCTATTTCCCTTTAAATAATTTCACCAAATTGTATCAAATTAACAGAGGGAGTAGTATAAAAATATAACAAAGACTGAAAGTTCAAAATCAAAATATATCTACATAGTCTCATATGTTGCTTAGGGTTGCCAAGTCCACTGTAACCTTTAATCATTCCCAATCAAGTCTGAGTGGCAGTTTTTCCCCTCTCCGCAATTGTAGCACAGTGAAAGCCACGGGTTCCATCTGGGCCCTTGGGTAGCCTCATCACACCAGGTGGAAGACCATCCGCATTCTGAATCTTTCTGCCCAGCATAGGGCTCCCTACTGGGCTGCTCTCCTGGGATGCCACCTGCTTTCTGCGCTGCACCCAGGGGCTTCCTGAAGGAGTGAGGCTACTGTCTGAGGAGTAGTCAGCCCACCGCCGGCCAGCCTCCGGGCTGAGCCGGCCTTCACTGGCCAGGGGAGACTTGTGTGAATGGGGGCTTTTGCGCTGAGAGCACGGACTGGCTCGAGGACTGGACCAGGGGCTGTTGCGGGGGGACATCCCTGGGCTCAGGTGATTGTTCTGGAAACTGATGCCTGCAGTTGTGGGGCTGAGCTTGTTGCAGGACAGGGACTTTCTGACTAACCTTGGTGATGTGGGATTACTCTCAGTTTCAGATGAGCTGCAGGCCGAGTCGTCTCCATGGTACTGGAGTTCCCGAACTCTGCTGTTGAGAGAGCGACTTTTGCGCATCCCTCCTTCCTCACGTGGACGCTCTTTTGGTACTTTTTTCTTTGGTGGTTTGGTGCCAATAAGGACCACTTTTAACCCTAAAGAACTCGAGCCTCCATCTTCATTTCCCACCGCTTCATTAGCTTTGACAGCAGCCTCCACTTCCTCAAACTCAACGATGGCACATTCCTCAGTGCCAAGTTGAGAGTAGCGTCCACTTAACCTCTTCAGATCGGCAGGCAGATCTTTTCCAGGTTTCAGGACTCTAACAGAAGCTATGGCGCCATATGTTCCAAAAGCTTTAAGCAACAGCTTCATTAGCTGCTCCTGCTGCATGGCACCTCCTTCATTACCTCCGTTTTCTTTAGTGGCCCCAGTCAGTGCAGCTAGATCTGGCCACCTCTGCAAATCACTTAACAGCAGCATGCGGCTTGGCAAAGACTCACTGGCAAAGACTGGGACCGCAGACTTGCGACGCACTTTGCGTCCCTCGTCATTTAACTCCAATATGTTGGAATGTCTGAGAGCATAGGCAGTTGTTCTCCAGTCACGAGTCAAGTGCTTCACCTGCATGGACAGAATTATGCATTAGATGTTTGTTGTGTGTTTTATGTTCCCACTTTTCCAATCCAGTCCAACAGAAACAAAATACCTTTTTAAAAGAGGTGAGCAACTTGACACTGACAAATCCCAGTTTATTACGTCGCACATGTTTTAGAAGAAAGGCATCATGTTCCAAGTTCTCATCAGACAGGTAGTACTCAATTTGGGAAACCAATTTGTGAATGAGTTCTGAGTCTGGGGGCTGCCAGCTCTCCTCTTCCAGTTCACCTCCGCTGGTCCCTGCTCCACTGTGTGGGAAGACAACAGCAGCAGTTAGAACAGAGCCAACAATAGTACACTGTACAGCACACTTCTTATAATGTATTTTATTTATAACTCACATGTCACTCTTGCATGTCCAAACAAAGTTCTACAGCAAGTAACTCTTAGACTTGACTCAACCTGTCAATTGATTTTTTAGTAATTGTGAAAGTTATGTTCATCAATAATAAAGACTTTATGTATTCTAGGATTTAAGATCACACAGGACATTCTTAACATGTGAACATAATCTATTCATGTTAATTCAATTCGAATTACACAAACACTTCCAGCAGTACTGGCATTGAAGCTCATGTGAAAGTGGAAAGAATTGTGAAAGTCCAGCAGTTGCAGATGAGAGAGTAGGTTTGAATGAAATGTTGTGGATGACTCATCACACCCCCACCCCAAACACACACATCCACACTGTACTGCTGCACGACTATCAGATTCCAGGGACATCAGGTGCAGCTCCTGAAGTCACATGAAAAGACGTAGATGGGATGCTGAATAATGGCCCAAAGCATGATGCAACATATGCATATAAAGCAAAAGATGAACAACCAACTCTCAGATCAGATAACAGGTTGAACCACACCATTGTGTTGAAAAAACACGAGTCACATGAGACTTTGCTTACGTATTGCCACTGCTAGATCGTAGACACAGCTCAGGTGTTCTAGGTGCCAAAGTGTGACTAACAAATGAGATAAAACGCAAAGAGCAAATTTGTTTAAACCATTATTTTCCCTTTGACCTTTCAATCAGTGATTGAAATTTCTTTGCACGCGTAGTCAGTGGAACTTAGGCTGTAGGCCATGGGATAAAAATAGCAACCCTGACGTAGGAAATTAGATTAAAGTGAAGGCACAATCCTTTATCGCTCACACTCTGGGATTTGGTTTGAGGGGCGTGCTGCCGGCTACAGGTGCCTCCTTTCCCCCTCAAAAAGTCTGTTTCCACGTGTTCGTTCAGTCTTCTGTGGTCAAAGTTTTGTTTACATTTGGGCTTATTTCCCCCAAGCCAGTTGTTAATTTATTAAAAAGCGAAAAAACGTATTATTTGGCCAACATTTTGTACTAAAGATATACGGATAAATACCTTTACGCGTAAACTTTACACATGATCGCCAAGTAAGACGTACGAGTTACCTTCACACTTTATGAGACATGAAACACACTCAGACCTTGATTTGTCATGCCTGCCCAAGTCGTCTTCACTACAGCTGCCCCCGAGGATGTCAATGTTGTTGGATGACAGCTCCTCCGGCTCCTCGTCCTCCTCCGCAGCTTGAATGGCCACAGTTATCGTCACAGTCCCCATCTCCTGCGAGAGCTTATCCACCGTGATTACCTCATCTCCGTCTGAAATGCACTTTGACGGCTTCATCTTGTGAATGCCCACAAAGCCACTCATGTTGTCGGGGTAAGATGAGGTGCCTTGGTGGATCTCCTTAGTTCCGGGACGTGCAGTGGTACTGTCTGCCTGGAAGTCGACAGCGCACGCGGGGAATGGGGCGCGATGCTTCGGGCACCAGTGATGGCGGAGGAAGCTCCACGGTGCGTGGAAGAGGCGCTCCACGGCTCGCCAGAGACCCTTGGACCGGCCCCGAGCTGAAGCAGGGGCCTGAGGAACAGCGGGGCTTGTAGCGACCAGAAAGACGCCTCTTTGAGCTGCGGAGAGGGGCCGTGGAGGTGGACTAGAGGCTCCGTGTGCTTCTACTGCCACCGCCGCGGCTGCCTGCACTTCCTCATATGTAAGAGGCTTTCTGCTCCCCACACGAGCCTCGGGATTGGTCTTCTCACACGCACTCCCAGCCCACAACGAGCTCACACAAAGCCAAGAGGGAGGCAATAGCAAACACAGGCAGCGCAGAAAGACATTCACCAACGCCTGCATTGTATCTTCTTTAGCCACAAGTACTAGGCACTTTCCAGGTGAAGGGACGGGTAAGTTCAAAGATTCTAAGTGGACAACCAATTGCACGTGCTCCTAAGTGGACCCTTTCTTTAAATGCTAATTGGGTAAGAGCTCTTGAACGTGTGGGGAGGAGGGGGCAGAGGTGGCCTAACGATACATCATTATTATGTACTTAAAACTTATGGGATCTAACTTTTTTGTTAGATGATTTGGGTTATGGATTATGGGAATATATTTACAGAAATGGTCTAGTAAAATTAAACCGTTATGGATAAAGTATACAACATCATGCTGTCTTCATCTTTTTAGAAAACCTGTTTTGCATATGACAAAGCAGACCCAAGTAATGGCCTCTCAAAAAAAGGTGCTTCTGCTGCTCAATTTGCCTCCGGCTGGGAGCAAATTAAATCAGTGGGTAAGTTATATGATGGTAAACTGACCATAGATTTGGATTATGATGCCAGATTGCATATAGTTTCTATATGGCACCTGCAATGAACCATCTAATTAAATGTTATATTCCCGACTAAAACACATCACACATAAAATCTTATTTGTTTTACAATACTTGTCCATACAATAAAAGGAAGATTTAGGGAAGTTAAAATGTGTATGAGGCAAAGGTAAAAATTGTTTTTAGATTATTCAAATACTAAAAGTGACGATGATAACTGCTTCCTTTTTGTACAGTTGACAGAAGATGTACCAGATCAGCAGTTTTCCTCGTGCAGTCTGACCTCAGCAGGAAGGTACCTCTCCTTTCTGCAAGGGAGGATCAGTCTGCTCAAGCTGCTTTGCAGAGCACACATGTGAACGAAGCTGTGTATTTAAGGCCAATGTTTTAGAACATTGTTTTTTTGAAGCAATTTGTGGACACTCAAAGACTTCACATGGTGATATCCTTTCACTCTAGGCACTTCTGTATAGCCACAAATGCCGTGGGGAAGACCGACAGAAGTGAGACTACCAATCTGCAGTCTGTGTTTGAGTCTGATATCCCAGCTCAAGTTCATAATCCCCCTGGTCTATTGGCTATCAGTCGGGTCACTCACTCAGCATTTGGATTTCTAAGGCATGAAAAACTGCGGATGCTGCTGACACAACCAATAAGCAAAGGGCAGGTCAGGTGTGAGGAGCCCTCTCAATGATCAACACACTTTGGAACCAATGACTTTAGCTGCTGTGTGCTGCCATATTTACTTCCGTCCTTGACCCTGACCCACTTTAATGCACTATCCTGATTTGATCAGTATATTTTGTATATACTATATAGATTGGCTGGAAATCCTGGTGGAAGGTGGTGTGACCAGACTGATAGCCCAGGGGGAATATGGAGTATATGAAACGGGAAATCAAAAACAAATCTGCGCCATCGGCCCCTCTGAATCACTCACATACCAAATTCGAAAACTCATACTTTATATGTTTTTGACTAAATATTACTAAATATGTTTTGGTTTTAATGTGTGAAACAGAGCAAAGCAAATTATGTGGTTCTGAGATAAATAACTTTAAAATGCTTTAAATGCACATTGATGTTTTCTGCTTTGTTTACTTGTTTGTTTGTTGTACTGTATTTTATTAATCACTTTGAAATTTCCTGGAAATGTAAGGTGCATTATTATTTATTTTTGTTATTATTATAAAAAATTAGGTATTACATGACATGGTACGGTAGCCCATATTAGGTACAGCATTGCGTATCCTCCCATACATTATAAACGGTTAACAGGCTCCGGGCCGCTTATAGAAACGCTTGTGCCTGCATTATGCCTATAAGTCAAATTTAGATTGATGAGGAAATAGACTCAGATTTTTACAAATGTTATTAACTATACACCTCATAGACAATATATATGTATTTTCAGATTTTACAAATGCAGTCATGTGATTTGGCTCTTCAAGGCACATTGATTCCACATTGTAAATCACTCTTTGTAATGTGTCGCCTATTGTCAGCTTGGCATGAAATATCTTTACTCCACCCCACTGACAAGCTGGCCTCACAGCTGGTGGTGGACTGTGACTCACTCCCTGCACCACATGTCATGCAGCACTCTAGTTTGTGTACAATGCCACATGGGGAGAGCGAACTGACAAACTGAGAGAAAAGGAAAAACGACAATTATCCTGCTTATGTGCGTGTACGTGCATGCTAGAGCCTTCATTACTCTGGCTGCAAGCATCCAGAAATGCCTTGATATGGTATGGCCTATTTGTCACACACGCTCCTGGTGGGCACGTCCCCTATGTGTCAACTTATTTCATGAATAGCTTTTGACAGGCAGTGAGTAGGATGTCTCTTTTGAATCTGGACTCGTTTTGCCTCAGCGACTGCTCATCATAATTTGCTGATTATAGCACTTGGTTATTTAGTTGGAATTGATTGTGTCCAAAGCATAGAGCCAAAGATACATTTTAGACAAGCAAGTGACATCACCAGGCTTGAGTACAGGTCAGGTCTACGAAGAGAGCAAGTTGGTTCATTCTCAGTATTCAGGTTTTTAAGATGTAAAAACATTGGAATGTAAATATTGTAAATGCATATTAGGATGAAGTACATTCTATAAGAGAATTTCATCATATCAATAATGAAAATGTTATGATGGAGCCCAACTGAAAAATGTTCATAGTTTATGAGATTCTGTCACTCTCTATTTGAGTGACGGTTATGTTTATTTATAATGTTTTTTCCATTCATTTTCATCCCAGGATTTCTAGTTGAATGTGGTACGGATGAATTGCAAATTCATTAATTATGTTTTTCTAAACAGTTATTATCTATTTTAGTTTCCAAATATATTAGGCTCTTTATACAAACTAAACTCTAAAATAGTCTTTTCTGGGGAAAGAAATATATTAGAATGCCCTGTAGATATAGAGCTTTACCCCAGCTCTATCAGGGTTAAACTGGCTAAAAATATTGCATTTGTGTTGTAAATAACTTAACAATTAAACAGGAGAATTGATAATCAAAATCATTGTTAGTTACAGATATTATAGTAATGCATCCATGCTTGGTTTAATGGGTCTTTCAAAAGGAGCATGGGCTCACCCAATTTTTTGAATATATTCTTAATATTTTGATTTTATTCTCATAATTTCACAACATTAATCTTAGAATATTATGCAAATAAACTCAAAACATTGTGAGTTTAAGGACTCTGTGCATAACAATAAAACTCCCAGAGCAGTGTAATTCCCCGGCTCATGTACCGTTGTGATCTTTATAACTTATAAGGAAATTATTTATTATTATTGACTTCAAATTCCTTTAAAAAATATATTAATAACAGTAATTATATGAATATATCTTTATTCAAAACTTTTTTTTTCAAAGTTCTGCACTGTAAGCATAACTAGAATATAAAACAGTAAAAAAAAGAGTAGTGAACGTAGCACCTCATGAAATGTCACTGATTCATATCGTTCGCTTGATTCCTCACTATCAGTATTATAAATTATATTGAAATGGGCGGGGTCAACTCGTTGCCATGGCAGCGGTGTTTGCAGTGTGAGTTGGAGATGTAGGTGAGTTTGTTCGAAAAGTCAAAGAGTTCACTTTAACGGTAAATTGCTTTAGTATTGCGTGGACAGTTAATTGATAGCTCAATATTGAGCATCGATTGTATTAATTGAAGTTTAAGAGGCTGTTGGGAGTGATCTTTGTGTTTGAGATGAAACATAATTTCATCTTACGCTAGCTTTAGCTAACGTTAGCTGCATTAGGGCAAAATGGAACCGTGCCAGACAGGGGATCAAACGATTAAACACACCAGTCTCAACGACCGGTGGATGTTTCTTCGACCAATGGTAAATATGTTTTAATCGTACAACATCGAAAAAACTAATGTTAACTGCTAATTTTTGTAATTTTTTGTTTCAAGATCAACAGCTGCAAACTGCATCCTACTTTTAAGTGTCCTCCTGACAGAACAGTGAGTGGTATTGCTTGATTAAAGACTTAAATTGGCTGATGACTCTATGTGGAAATTATTACAGACAAGATGTTCATCCAGAGAGGACCAATCAACCTTTAATAATATACAATTGGTATGTCCTTCAAATCAAAGTAAGTGGAACTTAAAATAAAATGTGTAAGTTGATCAGAGTATGATGAATGTTTGTACAATTCTATTCTAAAATATGATATGTTAATTACTTTGCAGAAAAAAAGATCGTCAGGTCTTCTGAAAAAAAGCATCAAATCCAGCCTCCTCCACCACTGAGAGGCTTTCACGTATTAACATCCCCGCCAAGAATACAGGCTAGAACTACCGTTACACTTACACTTCAAGATAAGAAAAAAAGGACTTCTTACCCCGTTAACACCTCCATAGCCAAGGGTAACGTTAAGTTTGTTTACCCACTAACAGTTAAATGATGTCCTGTTATTGTTGCATTTTGTGTGTGCATAGGATCACAGAAATCGCTTTGCCCATCACATACTTTTCAGTTCAACCCAGAAGGCGCTTCAGCGAACCTTCTGCGACTGGACTTGGACAGGTAACCTACTAGCATAGACTGTATATGCCTACATGTTACCATTGTACATTTAGAAGACTTGGAGTACTTTATAGTGTAGCTAGAGGGCAGCAATGCTCCTGAATGCGGCACCCCACTGACCTTATGTTTAAATACTATTGTGAATGGTTAATCGCTATGACAAATAGCATGATTTACCTGCATATCTTAAATTTACAATATTTATAGTTATTGTGTCTACTATATAAGGAGCTGTCTTGAAGAATGTCCCAATTTGGCATTTATTGGGGAATTGCAACTTCTGAATCTTCAACACAATTATATAAGAAGAATCCAACACCTATCCCAGCTCCAACATCTTATTTTTCTAAATTTGTACGACAACAACATAACTGACATGAATGGTCTTGAGCATTTAAACTCTCTACGAATTCTAATGTTGGGAAAAAACAGGTCAGTCATCTCGTTAATGCATTTTTTGTAATTTAACAGAAACAAAACACATAAATTGTCTTTCTTTTCATATAGGATACTGAAAATAAAGTGTCTTGATTATTTAGTCAAACTAAATGTGCTGGATTTACACGATAATCAGGTGAGTTATTGTTTCAATACAATTTGAAGCTTTTATGTGTTCAAACTTCTCTGTCTTGTTTTTTTGTTTTTCAAAAGCCCAGAGC
>JAPMNZ010902629.1:0-22922 GCA_029875035.1 Pomatoschistus microps
TAATGATGAAAAGGAGGCTGACCATTGCTGCCCATGGTCTTCATCATGACTTCTGCCTGCGCGGACTCGTAGCTGAAACTCCGCTCGCTGGAGGCATCGTTGAAGCCATCGTGGTCCACATCCAGACGGTCCACGCTTAGACTGGGTTTAGGTCCAGAGCTCTCCTCCCCCTCGACCGCACTCAGAGCTTTGTTCCTAGGCAGACTTATCCTGTATGTGAGGGGGCAGGTCGAGAGCACAGAGAGGAAATGCAAGAGAGAAACAGGAAGAAAACAGATTAGATGATACAACATAATGACACTGATATAGTTTACAGAGAAACTCATGTCCACACTAGTAAAGGACTGTTTCTTAAGCCCCGTCCCATTCTCACCGAGCCCTTAATTTGTTCCCTTACCCTAGATTTACCCCCATGTGCCCGCGGGGGGTGTAGGGTGTCCCGATAAAAAAGAATATTGGTTTAAGAGCTCAAAACGTTCAAAGCCGGGAACAATATTTTCCAAATGTATGTCTAAACAAATGCATACTACATGCAGTAGTCGAATAAAATAAGAAACAGCAGATAACCTAAAGAAGTGGTTGTTTCCCCACAGGATTCGGTCTCCGTGATGCAGCTGCACTGGACTGGTTAATGCAGAGCCGTTCACACAAGTTCTACAGAGAAAAGAAAGTTGAAAGTTTCATGAACTCAAAATACAAACTATGATGTTGCCAAGACCAGCTTAAGCATAGTTGATCTTGGAAACTATATCCAAAAACATTTTGAGAAACCTTTCAGAAATAGTTTTACAAATATCTTGACCATATTGCAATATCAAAGTAGCTGCAATTATTGTGTTGAAAGTAGAAATTCTATTTTGTTTAAGTTGTCTTGTGTACATTGGGGACTTTTGCAAATGTATTCCAATAAGATTTTATTGCAAATGGCAATTAAAATGAATCTAAATCTGAATCTAGTGGCATTATTTATTTCTGCCCACAATTGTAAATAAATGAGCTCTCTGGTGTAACTATACATCATACCGGGCATTACGGTGAGGGGTCAGGACCACAGTGCTTTCGCTGATGTCAATGACACAGTGCTCAGCCTGAATGGCCATCCCACACAGCTGGATGTCCTGGGACTTAGCCGAGCCCACCCGAGTGTGATTCTGTGGAAAATGGGAAATATTGGAACTGAGACCAAAAAAAATTGTATGCGAAAAAAAATATTGCAACTGAAGAATTGTATGTGAATGAACATTGGTTTGCATGCAGAGAAGGACATTGCAAACGTTTTTAGGAGTAGAGGAAACCAGAGTACAGCCGGCAAAAAACATCTCAGCACTGAGAGAGCAGGCAAACTCCACACAGAAATTGATTTAACATGTATTTATAATATTAAACATTTCTAATATACACCCAACATTTTTTTTTCTTGAGTCTAGAGGAGTTTACATCTGGTCTAACTGACGCTAACTCATATGGTCTTCAGGCCATGTACCTTTCGCCCGAGGAATAGGTGTGATCAGGCCTCTAAAACCCTGGTCCTTTTTACAGATGATGTGTGTTGTACCTTGAGGTAGTACACGAGCAGTTCATTGAGGGCAGGGTCAGCGTTGAGATTGACCAGGAAGCACTTGTCGTCGACCACTCTGATGCCCGAGGACTGCAGAGAGATGCCCAGGCTCTCCAGCTGCTTCTGACGCTCCTGCAGCAAGCAAAACAGATTAGTAAAGTCGACAAAATATTGTACAAATGTAAAATCAACAAAAAAAACAGTTCTATGACCAATACAACACAAGTCCAGTACCTGAGCAATGGCCTCAGTCTTGCGGAGCTTATCCTCCCAGGTCACAGTCATCTCTTGGATCAGCTTTTCAGACTCCTCAAGGCGCTCTTTCAGCTCTGGGGCCTTCATCGACTGATAATGGAACAATACTTCAGTCCAAAACTGTTTTTTTCTCTGAATGTCTTTGAGCACAGCTGCTACACTGCCGCTCAATCAAAATGTGTAAATATAACATTTTACTCCTCCAGCTACCTCAAGTAAACCAAGTGTCCATGTCCTTCTAGTCAATAGTAATCAATCATCTTAAATCAATGTTCTGTTCACATCCCATCCACAGAAAATGTTATTAACATGAAAAGCTATGCAAGAGAAAAAAGTACTTAATTGGATGTTTTTGTTTTAAAAAAAAAAAGCACAAAACTGCATGCTGGCTTTTTTTGTCAACAACAATAAGGAGATTGAATAATTATATGTGTTTATTAAATATATTTTGAGAAGGTTGCAATCATAATTCATAACCAATGCATTGTTGTCGTTTTCAACAATGTAGGTGATGGGAGCCCATATAGCTCAGTAGGGTTCACACTCCTCTTTGACTGTGATTGCAATTCAATTGAACTGACAAATCTTGAGAAAATTCTTTTTTGCACAAAAGTAAACACAAAAATAAAGATAATTGACTATCACTTAATTAGTATTCTTGAATGTTTGACTAAATGAGATTGTCTGCCTACTTCCTGTTTGATTCTCCACCAGTTGCCCCGGCTGGTGTACCTCTGCCTCTGTGAGCTGTTCCCGGAGCTTCTCCACCTCCTCCCTCAGCTCGCGGATGATCCTGGCGTTGGGGTCTTCGTTGATGACCGCATGGTTCACGATGCTTTTGGCTCGATCCGCGTACCTCAGCGTGGACAGAGTCTCATCGTAGTTATCCGCCGCCGGGCTCACCGTGGCAACCATGGCGGTGCGGCTGTTACCTCCAAGACTGTCCTGTAGGGGGCACATAACCAAATGCGTCATTGTCATATTATGTTATTGCCGTTTTTGAACATTTAAACAATTGACAAAGGGAAAGACCTTATATCAGCATGTGTTTGGTTAATGTACAATCTCATTATACTAGTTTACATGAATAGTTTTTGTGGACACTTGCCCAACATTGATAGTAACACAAGAGCTGAATTATTGCACCGACGACAACTCAAAGCCAATAAGGAAACAAGCACATTTCTTTGCACACACAACAGTACAGACACTGATTTGTTTATGACCTTATGCGCCTTGTGAAAATAAAGAAAAGTGAAAATAAAGCATGTGGCAGAGTGCATTGAGTGGTTATGCATCACAAGATAAGATAAGAATTCCTTTATTCGTCCAGTGCCAGTTCTAACCAGAGAATAACACTATAGATTAGTACCATCTTCTTAATCTTGAAATGTCCACGGTTCATCCTGGGTTAATTACCAGTTAATTACCAGTGTATTCAAAGAGAATACACACCTGGTGTATTCTCTTTGAATACACCAGAGCAAAATAAAAAATATATTTTATCAGAAGTGGCTTTTCATGACACATATTGAGAGCTTCCTGGAACATATCATGACAATAGAGCCCTGGAGACCTGTGCATTTTGTTAAAAGCTTCATGCCAAATAATGGTTAACATCAAGTTGTACCTTGAGCAGCCAGGTGAGCACTGAGTCTCTGTAAGGAACAAACTTGTTTCTTCCCGCTCCCTGGTCAGCCAAGGCCGAGATCACAAGACCCAAAGTACTCAGGGATCTTCGTCAGCGGCGGGTTATCATCAAAGCAAAGAAGAGAGAGGGACATAATGTTACAAGATATCAAGTGTCCCCGTGCACAATGCCAGCTCATGTTCTTCGTACATTCAGCTACTTTTGCAAATGTTAGCGATAATTCATATATGCATTACATCAGTTTTATCCAATACACAAGTTTGCACAAGACATGGGTGTATATTTCAATTAAGTTGTACTGGATGGAGATTTCTTGGCATAAAATAAGGTTAATTTAAGGAAATCCCAGAACCTGCTGACATGAAATAAACTTTGGCACAGAGCTAAAGGATCTCAGTCAGCACAAATCAACCAAGTTCGTTTTCCCCCTTCAATGTCACAATGTCTCATTATTGAATTACTCAGGCAATAATAGATGCCAAAAAAATGAATTGCAAAATAAGGGGGGCTTTGAGGGATTGCCTCGGAAAAACCTTCTCTTGTCAGTTTACAAAATAATTGCCCAACTTTTTCTTCAAAAACAAATATATTTTAGTCCCAAAAGAAAGTCTTATTGTAAAAACGTTGTGAACAAATAAAACCACAACATGCAGTCTTCATCATCATAAAAAAATATATCTTATACTTGCAAGAAAGAGCCCTGTGAGCCTCTATTTGATGCCTAAGAGTGGTGTGTAAGGGTGATCACTTTTTGGTCTGATAAAGAAGCCAGAAACAGGTACAAACTACTACACCACAAACTAGTAATTAAGACTGTTTTAAGAGCAAGGAGCTAGTTGGATGGATTTTATTACAGTTCAAATTGTTAGTTCTATATAGTAACAAAAAAATCTCAGAAAACGTTGTAATAAAGTTGCGTGAATAAAAGCTAAATGTTGTACTAATAGCATTATTTATTAAACGTGGTGTTCAAGTTGGAGCCGTTTTTCTTCTTCGTCCCATGTCCATTTTACTCTGATGTTTGTGAAGAGTTGGTAGTTACATTGGTTCACTCACTTGTTAATGTTACTGCCTTCTTTCAGCCTCTCTCCTGCAGCTCCGGTTTTTGCTGCCCTCTCACTACCGGCCAGATCCACCAGACTCAGCTTGCTCACTTTTTCTCCGCTTGTCTACAGGAACCACAGCAACCATAATCCAAACAACCCGACAACAATTATTCATTCAATCATTCACTGATGAATGTTATTTTTCCTGTACACGTTTTCATTAAACAGACTCAATAGTTGTTGTACCCCTGAATGCAGATCCCGTAGTGTGTGTGTGAGAATGATGTTGAAGACTGCGTGGGATCGGCTGCTCTCCTCGTTCATGTTTGTTGCGGCCACTGTTCGAGATTTATTTCCCTCCGACATCAGAGACTCAATGTCCTGAGCAAAATGACGAAAAACAATTAAGTAAAATATATTGATGTAGAGTTTCACCATGGGTTTTACATTATTAAAGTGAACATGTTTGCAGTACCTTATAGCAGGAGACGGCCAGACGCGAGAGTCCGTCCACATAAGGGCCAAAAACTTTGTGCTCCCTCACCCTCAATGCCTGTCGACTTCTAAAAGAGAAAGAAAACGACATTGTACTTAACTTCTTAAAATAATGCAGACTGCACTATTTCATATCAATACAATTCTTGACAAATCCAAAAATTTAGGGAACCCTAACATATTTTTTTTCTTAGGTCTCCCAATGCAAATCTAGGACCAATTTATGTCTTCTGTAAGAGCAAAAAAATAATAATAATAACACACACGTTTGATGACAACGTTGATATATAAATCAAATATACAATTTGTACATCAACAAAAAAAATTTCTGGTGAGTCCAAAAAGCATTGGGCTGCGTACCCTTTAGGGTCCAGCAGGTCGCGGACTTTCTCGTTGTAGATCTCCATATAGGACACCTCCACAGTGAAGCTCTCTCCCTCCCTCAGCTCCAGGTCGATGCGGCTGAACAGAGCGCTGCAGAGCCGAGGGATGAGCCCGGGCTGCTCCCTGGAGCCCATCATGGTGAACGACTTCCCTGAGCCTGCACATGTGACATTTTCGGTGTAAGCAAGTGTTGTTTCAAGTTAATTCCACAAGTAAAATCTATACTAAATCCTTATAGCAGAGGGAAATATTGACTTGATATACAATATTATGGCTCAATGTGTCATCACTCTTAACTGTGCTAAAACATGCTTCAAACAGTCTTGGATGACAATAGAGTATTACCACAGCTTACTGTTTACTTGCATGCTATATTTTGAAAGGAATACATTTTCTTACCGTTCCCAAAATATCCCATAGATCCTTTAAATCCCTTTAAATCAGGAGACTCGCACTCATTGTTTTAAATGAAAGGTTGTTTTATGTTGTTTTGACAGAGCTTTAGTGAACATGTCACAGTATAAAGGTCACTGCATCAGGCTGTCGCGCACACCAGTTCATCACGCTGCTCTAATTAACAGAGGTGTGATCTTTCTCATTCACTAAATCAACGTGTCACAACGGGAGCAGATCATATCAACTGGATGGATTATGGAATTACAGTGCAATCAAATTATCCACTCACTACACACACACACGACTGGTTTAAAACGCTGCATAAAGAATAGGTAAAGCATATCGCACAATTTAGAAATATGAAATGTCATTTAAGACTGGTTGATGAAGTCTTAAAAGCTGACCAAAGTAAATTTTAGCACGGGCTCTCCAAAAAGCACCATACGTTGCTGTGAAATAGTTAAGAGATAATTAATTGTATTTAGTAGTGGATGTCATATATGGACAAATCTGTTCATGATATATCCCTACTTTATCACAATGACATAAATGAGAAAAAGGAAAACGATATGAAGAAATGAATAACAACAGTCCATTAGTCTTTTTAGTCATTTCTGTCTAAACCCATCATACCTCTCAGTTTCCCAGGAGCATTACCTGTTTGTCCATAGGCGAAGATGCATGCGTTGTATCCCATGAAAGCATTGTTGAGAAGACTCTCGCCAAGGCACTCAAAAACCACATCTTGGCCTGAATAAAACACGGAAACTTTAATGGGTCTTTTACTAAAGATGTATGCTTCCTATGCAGCTATGTAGCTATGCTTTCAGGTACATCAACAGGAAATTATATGTATTGATAAATTGGATAACAGGAACCAGTTAATTGCTTCATACAGACACAGCCCCTGCAGAATAAATAAGCTGAATATACTATAGATAAATTGTTGGAAGTCTCCATAAAGATGCAAAGTAGCATATATGAAATGATGACCCAAATAAGAAAATAAATTTTAAAGCTTATCTTATTTTCTCTTCAAATTTTTCATCTTTAAATGTATTATTTGCACACAGTGACACACATGCACACACACAGGTGGCGTCAGTACCCTTGGACCTATGGAGAGTGATCACACCATCGCTCACTCTTTAAGTGTTTTTTTCAGTTCTGTCTTAAAGCCTCCCAGAGTAACACACGACTTAATAAAGTTAGGAGGAGCATTCCACTGCGCAGAGGCCTTCACAGAGAAGGCGGAGAGACCAAACGCAGAGCAACGGAAGAGAATAGTACAATCGTGCAGAGGCCATTCTCATGAATCTTCAAAAGGTCTTTTTGCACAACCAGTGCTCCCATCTATGCCAAATGTGATGTGTGCATTTCTCCATTGTGAGATATCTAATCTTGAGAACATAAACAATATGTTTACATTTGTTATTAATGTATGTAATGATTTAAATCGTTTGATTGCTAAATCATAGTCCTGTATATGGTTTTTAACCATACACAGTCTTTACATTTGCATGTTCAGTTCTCTTTCCCACCATGAAAGTTGCCACAAATAGATCCCAATATCAGGAAACGTCCAGGGAGGAGATAAGAATGAGGAATGATTCACAGCTAAAAACAAAACTAAAATAGAAACAAAGATATCCACCTGCAAACTTGTCTTTCTGCGCATCATCTATAGACCAGAAGCAGTGGTCATAAGCAAAAACCTGCAATAATAATAAAATAGAATGATGTATATTTAAATGAGGCTTGATAACATTTTACTTGTGCAAATGAAATGAAAATACTTACTTTGGGCTGGTTGCTGAAAGAAAAAGGAAGACATTATTTAACTGTCGACTCAACAACAGTCATAACCATACATGTAAAAAGTTCTATATGCTTCAGGCTTATAAGGTTCTTTTAAACAATGTGTGTAAAGAAGCTAGTACTGCTTAAGTAGAAGTGCTCATGGAGGAGTTTCACTTTCCTGAAGATTTGTCGTGATTAACCAAGACTCTAACTGTTTTATTTGGATATTGTAAATCCAGCTTTGGCTAGAAAATCTAGCAGGAACAGACTAGCCTGCTTTTGGAACTCGCTAAAAGAAAACTCTGACCCAATCCACCCGACAAGCACATGAAAGTGGCATTAGGGTTAATATTATGGTTAATAACAAATAATTTGTTAATCCACTTCTGTCTTTGCTCTGAGTCAGAATGAAATACAAGTATTTACATTTTAATTTTAATTTTAATATTCCAATATTTGCAAACAGGATAATATTCTGAAATGTAATTGATCTATATTTATTATAACTGATGTGACACGTTTTCTCATATCTTTTCACTAGAATGATTACGACACTCACAACATCAGGAGGTTCTTAATGCTCTTTCTTTGGCTCAGGGAGAGAATGTGACCTTCAGTGGCTCCCAGCAACATCAGGGACACTTCCCATAATTCACTTAAAGGCAACGCAATACAAACCAGGAATCTAAAACAATATTTTGTACCCCTCCCAACATATGAACATCCTGAATAAACCACAACCAAATTTAGCATATTGCTGTATAAAAGATTTGAGTACAGCTAGAGTTGTTGATGTTCTTTTTTGTTGGGGAAACCAACTTGAACAAATCTTACTACGAGTAAACCAGCACTAAAAGCTAGTCAGTGATTTTAGAGATAATAAATGTTTTCTACATACAATCTATCTGTAGTCTTATAGACTTCTGCACATTTATTTCTTTGTGAAAGAGTTGAGGACCCAGGAAAGAAATTACTGCATAAAACTTAACGACCATATGTTTCTTGTATAGAGATTTCTATATTGGGCCAGCACAAAAGTGCAACAATACCAATAAGAACAATAGTCCACAAGTTGAATACTTAAAGCACAAGCCAACTATAGATTCATTATTCTTATGAACATCCAGCTTTTGCCAAAAGTGTTTGCACTCCCAGGCTTTTTAATTACACTTCGGGGAGCCTCATTCACACTCACTGCTCCTAAGCATGTGAAAACACACAGTCTCCGCTGGGGCAGAAATAGTAATTTCGGGAATGAAAAAAGAAAAAGTACATTTAGCCACACACGGGGGCTGTAATAAAACAAGGACTCCCTGTGTGAGCACTGGCTATCCATGAAAGAACAACTTTTAACTCCTGCGCTGTCCCAGACTCAGAGGACATTCCTGAGATAACTGGACAGATCAGAGGAGTCACTAGGGCTAATATTTATCAGGCTTTGAACAGACTAAAGCCTTATCAAATATAGAAACATGCCTTCAAACAAAACTACTGAGCGAAAAGAGGAAAAAATATCTGCTCAAAGTATCAAACAAAGATCTAGAAAAAAGAGACCTATACAGCCTTGATCCATTACTTTACTGCAACACTATTTAAATAAGCCATCGATGGCACCTGCACCACAGCAACCTGCAACCTGTTCTCATGGCGGTCAAAGGAGAAGCATACCACAGTGAAGCGTGTCGAGGCAGAGGGACCAGATACGTGTGGAGAACAAAGAACTATCAAATTCAGAATACAAAGACAATGTTTCATTCACTCCCGTGTTGAACAGGGTTTGGCCCACGGGGGCATTTATCTGATGCAGAAACCTGAGAAGAGGAGAAGGCTTACAGGCAGCATTGCTTTTGCAAGTGATAGTCCATATCACAACATTTATAAAATCATTAGACTGGGCACTTAATTAACATCCAAAAACAGAACACAACTTTATACCAATAAAAAGCTGTGATTTAAATATACTATATAATACGGTGAGAGTGCTTGTATCCTCATAAAATTGTTGTTGGTCGGACTTAAGCTGACTGGAGTAGAACGCAGGGCTTGTTTCCAAGAGATGTTGTTCCTTTGGCTAACCAACAACTGTATATCAATAGAATGGTGTCACTAGGGAAACTGTTGCATTAAGATTTGACTATGGAAATTCTTTACCAATTACTACCACCAAGAGTGACAGAAAAATGTACGCAATACATTTTGATGACGTTTGATGTTATTTCATGATTAGAGGACCTCACACCACCCTCGGTTTTTAGCCTCAAAAGTAGTGACTCCTTCCTTCCTTAAATACCTGAGCAGGTCTTATGAGGAACAGACACTCCCTTTGTAAAGAGGAATGGTGCAGAGTGGAGAAGGAGGGCGTGGTTGGTGCTGAAAGACTGGTTCTGTACAAACTCTGCAAAGACTTGGGATGTGTATTTGTAAGGTATTTGCTACAATGAATGTCTTCTGACACCAAAGTTTGTGAAATGCATATGAACATCTGGGTCACATCAGTTAACACTACAGTCTGGGATTCACATCTGGGAATCAAGAATGTCATAACTGCTCACAATTTCTTTGGTTGTGCCAGTGACTGCAACACTCGAGCTGCATAATTGTTAATTTAGGACAGTAGCTCACACTTGTTATGAATAATATAGTGTAATAATTCATCTCGGTCTAATTTGAAACCTTGGTCCAGATTACATTTCCGCTACCTATATTAATACTTAATATGCAAACCCTTCAGTCAAATACCCCCAAAATGTGTGAAATCATCTAGTGATTTTGCCCAGCTTAGCGTCGTGACCCTCATGCACTACTTAGTAAACAGGCATGCACACACACTTAAATTTTGCATTACAGGAAAGCTGAAGAGAATACAGATAATACAAATTTTGTGAAGGTAGGACATTGGATCAAATTGCACTCACCGTGGATCACCTTTGTTTGCATTGGTAATGGCTGGATGTAAAATGGTCTGATTTCCTTCCATCTCCACCACACATTTTGTGTTCAAATCTTTTTCTGTGCAAAGAAAAGCATTTTTAAAATTTATTTTTGGCAAAACAATCCATTAATTGTTTACGTATAATTCTAAGAATATGTTTCTACAAGGAAGTAAAGGAAATGTGAAAATGGGTCAACATTGTGTGTTGTTAAGTTTTCTAGTAATATGTTTTGGCATGCATATACAAGAGCCCCAGCCACACTCACTTTCCATGCACTCATTTTATCACATCATTAAAAAAAAAGAAAAAAGAAACAGCCGGACATGTAGAGTCAGGAAGGTGTGTTATCACTGATGATTCAGCAGCTCCAGCTTGTGCAAACATCATATCCTTCACATTGCTACAAAACACATTCTTTAAACCTCGCTTGTCTTCCTGAACTAAAGAAGGGCACGTGAAGTCAGGGCTGTCTTTATAAAGTTGCTAAATTGTCAGGAAAAACTATTACATAGTGTTTAGCGATCATTCCTTGTACAGAACCTTGCAAACCCTGCGAGAGTATGTGAAAAGATAAGAACAAATGTAATACACTGCACGTGTCCAGTTATTCATTATAGTACGCATGCTTTGAAGTTTCATTACTACATCTTGTGAACTTTCACTTCTACTACTTTTACTCAATACAATTATTCCCTAATTGTGAAAACTCTCTCTCTTTTTCTGTCTACTTTAGAAATTCACAGTTACATGAACAATGCAGACAAAAAACAGGCAAAAATAAATACAAAATTAAAAAATGTATATATAAATAAAATATGATTAATAAAATTGAATAAAACAAGACCTTCCAATACCACATGTCAGGCTTTATTTAATAAATCTCAATGTAATCATGATTACATTACAACTAGGTAACAAATACAAAAGCTAAAAGGAGCGTGTCAACTTGTAAAAACAAAAAAAGAGGAAAGAATAATGTTTGGGCTTTATACATGAAAAACATATATTTCATGTATAATGGAACAAGACAATGACATCTACAGAGGTTCAACCTCAAAATTTTACTTAGTGCCTTTACATGAAGAATCGAGGACTGTGTTTATTATTGTACAAAGTACAATGATAAAAATGATCTATTTGTTCATTTCTAGAGTAGATAAAAAAATTGCTATGTTGTAAATTCCACATTGTTATGGTAATAATTGACTGTAGCCCTGTCATATGGTCACACTCACCTCTCCTGTTCATTGGTCGCACACGGACCGCCACCTTCACATTGGAGGTACACAGGCTGTTGTCATCCATGTTTCCTGCTGACCTCAATCAAAAACAATATGAAACACATCAAACCCACATTGAACTTCTTCACTGACACTTTATCTACCCCTACGACGTCAGTGCGTGACAATGCGGCTATAAATAAGTAAGCGAAGTCACAACTCGTGCAACGAATTAAATAAAGGCTATTTCTTCAAGCAGTGAGGGTAAACTTGGTTAAAACCTATATAATAAGTTGTTATAAAATTCCGTGAACTAACCGTGCCAAAGTAATACTTTCCCAGCAGTAGACAGGTGCTAGCTTAAGCTAACAAACGCTGTGAACAAAACCAAAAGAATAACATTTCAAAAAGACAAATATGTAACCTGGTGGATGTTGTGTTGATTGCAAGATAGTCTATAAGAAATGTCCAAATGTTCTCACCATTACATAGTCCACGGTTCATTCACACGGCAGCTACTCCACCTGCAGCATTTCCTGAAAGCAAGAAGGAGCCATATCAAGACGCGGCTAAAGGGATTTGCTCGAGATTTACCAAGTGCTTTCAACTTCTGAACGCAGAGAGCCTGGGATAGAGCCAGAGAGAGTGGCGCCCCGAAGCGGACAAGTCATTGCCATAAAGTCAAAATGTTACAAAATTCAGACAAATGGACTTGAGTTTCCCGTCACAATCAACATTTTACAAAATTCTAATACATGTCTTTAGGAGAAGTTGTTAAAAAGAAAATGTGTAGAACATATCTATCACAGATGCGTGAATTATTATTTTAGGGAATGCCTGTCTATAATATTTATAGGCATTATATGTGTATCCAATAGATTCTGTTTTTTTTATTTCTTTCATTCATAAACACTATCCACTCCAGAACCTGTAATATGCACGTCATTTTACGACGTTTCTATCGGGGTTACGGCAAAGCCGTGTTTAAATGCTACAACGTGGGGTTGTTTACTTTCTCAGAGAGCTTTTTAAACTAATGTTAGCTCTGACTTAACTATATTATTTCTGAGATTAGTTCGATCTTCAACATAAAATATGGGGAAGCCAAAGAGGAAGAGTAAGTCTATGACAAAATGCTTTAAATCTTTTAATCATTCTTTGCTCGGTAAGCTAGGCTTCTGCTAAAGCTAACTCTGGAACTCGGATCTTTTCAAGTTACGCAAAATAATTATTTTCTCTAAATTTTCTATCTGAATATCTGTGTATAATATGTGTACTGTCTTTCTGACATACAATGTACTACTATCAGAACATCGTGATTGTCAGATAACAAATGGTATTTGTTATTCAAAACAATAACAAGAAATGAAAGATCACAACAGTGTACGGTCGACCTGACCTAACATGTTTAAGAAAGAATAGCGTGAATTAATCCTCTGATATGCACTCTGACGTTTCAACAGGCGACAAGGGCTGGCAACAGTTAGGATATTCATAGTCTTGTGTAAAATATAAAGTGTTCTATAAAAAAGATGACATATGAGGCTCGAACAGTAGTAGGATAAGAATAATGTTTAGCAATGTATATTGCAGTATAATATATTTTTTGTATGAAATTACATATTCTTTTTTGAAAAGCTAATTCATAAACTATAGCTAAACATTATACGTTTCTGGACATGTGAAACATCAAAAGCCAGTGAATATCAAATATCGCTTATCAAATAGTATCAAACTCCCATGGACGGAAATAACAGGACCATTTGTTGCTTGTGTTGTCCAAATACTAAAATTTCATCCTCAAATTTTGATACAAATGCATAGACTTGATGAGTTGCCCTGCTGTGCTAAAAATCCAAAGATCAAACATTTTCATATCAACATTTCTCAATCTCAAATATCAACATGCGCATACAAATCAGGAGACATAATTTGTCGGGGCTGCAGAGAAGGTCTTTTTCAAAGAAATAACTCATCCAGTGACATTTATCGAAATAAGTAAAGTGGTTGCTCCTGCCTGTGTGCAAGTATTGTATATCACATTGAAATGAGAAAAAAATCAAATTGATTCAAAGATTCAAGATTGATCAAAATGAGGAAAAAAGCTCCTTCGAGCAAAGATTGTTGCCACTTATAGAGTCAATCAAGCATCCTCATTTTCATAGAGGGTTGAGGCTCCAATCCTGGTTCAATCATTTATTCCTCAGCATCCATGATTCCTGAGCAAATCGTCTTTGAAAAAAACAGTCAACATTTTATTTGATCAAGTCCAGTGAATATTTCAAATAGTATGACAAAAAAAAAATTCTATAATAATTTCATAGCAACATTGCAAGTTTTAGTAGCTAACATTTAAGATCAGTCAAAAGCAGCACTTCCTGGGATATCTTTTATTTTTGAAGTTCATTACGTTGTGATGTGCTTCCAGATGACGCGAGCCGAGCCGAGCTGATGATGATGACCATCGCGGACGTCATCAAGCAGCTGGTGGAGGCTCACGAGGAGGGGAGAGACATCAACCTCAACAAGTGGGTCATTTCCTCCTGTCGTTAGAACTGCTATTAACCACATGATCCAGTTCATGGATGGCTACGTTCACTTTCTAGAATGCGAACATTTCAGGAAGCCATAAATGATTCCGATCCATCAGCATACATCAGACTGACTCATCTCCTTTCTTATCCCTATCAAGCTCTTCTAGAACTACTTGTACTCTCCTTGTTGTTGTTTTTTAGAGTGAAGACAAAGATATCGGCCAAATATGGTCTGGATAATCAGCCTCGTCTGGTGGACATAATAGCTGCTGTTCCGCCTCAGTACCGACGAGCTCTGGTGCCCAAACTGAAGGCTAAACCCATCCGCACTGCAAGTGGGGTATGCACAGCATAAAAGACATGTGTTTAGAGATATGGTACTGTTTTAGGTCAATTTGAATTAACGCATTATTTGCATGATTATATTTTTTTAACAGTTAAAGGGGGGCTTTCCAGATCAAAGTTTGTCGGTATAGCACATGTTCTGTTATCAAGCATGCATTTACACATTAAAATGTACCATGATGGAAGATTGCTGAATCACTTAACAACTCTTGTTAATGAGCTCATAGAAGTGAGAAATGTGGCACATGTGATCTTTAAGATTTTCCACAAACAATCAATTATAGCCGCTTTTGTTTTGTTTTTAGAATTGATTCTTGGAAAAATCATTTCTTTAAATAAAAGGCAATTGAACAATTACACTTAAGTTCAAAACATATTTCAACACTGATTGCAGCCAAATTATTCTTTTCCATTATATTTTAATTGGTAGGATTTTCAAGCTTGCTGTGTGGCACTCTGTAAACTTGTTATTATTATCAATTGAAGAGACTAATTCAAAAATCCAATTTGTCCAATGCAGATTGCAGTTGTTGCTGTGATGTGTAAACCACACAGATGTCCTCACATCAACTTCACCGGAAACATCTGTGTGTAAGTGTTTTTTTTATTTATTTTGCTACAGAATATAAAAACTGCAAAGTGTCTTCTGTTGTTATAGAACAGGGATTCCCAACAGGGGTTCCCAACAGGGGTTCCCAACATGGGTTCCCAACTTGGGTTCAGGGGGCACAGGAATACCCAAACTTTTCAGAATTGGTATGAAACTGACATGCAACCCCCACTGATGTATTCATTTTATTATATGAAAAATATTTGTCAAAATATCCTAAATCAATTTCAGTTGTTTATTGTATTACAATATGCAATTATTTCTGATATCACATAAACAATAATTGTATAGAATATAGAACCTGTAAATTATTCTTTTGAAATAATCTCCTCAAGCCCAATTACCCAAATGAGATACTGCAGATATAAACACTCAAGTCAACTCAGATTATCTGAATCTACTGCTGTCTTCTGCAGTTACTGTCCTGGGGGTCCAGACTCTGACTTTGAGTACTCTACACAGTCCTACACTGGCTACGAGGTATTGAGATAATGATTTATATAATTGAATGTCAAGTTTGAAGTAATATTCAAGTGATCCTGTGTTTTATCATTTAAGCCGACGTCCATGAGAGCCATCAGAGCCCGGTATGACCCCTTCCTCCAGACCAGGCATCGAGTAGAACAGGTATAACTAACTTTCCTGTTAAAGTATTTAAAGAAAATTATACATTTCTTTTATTCAGCGACACATTATCACAACATTGCTGTAAACTGTTGCATGTTGCACTGATTCCAATGACTATCCATTTCTACCGTAAGCTCTGAGAGACTAAATCAAGAAATGATGAACCTTAATATATTTAGCACTCAACAGTAATGGCTGACCAGGGCTGACCCCAATTAGACCACCATTTAAATGTAGCCCACATTAGCCTGAAGCAGCCGAGCAAACAGATTCATTAACACTGGGGCCCACATTTTGTGATGATGAAAGATTCTTCTGCCATGTTTGACATCTCATCCCTTTATCTATTTGTTTCCCTTTTTATTTTATTATTTGGTCAAATATTTGTAGTTATTAGAAATATTTTTTAAATGGCTACATAAAGCATTCCCAGTAGTTTGGTCTGGACCTATTTCATAGCTCAGATAATTGTAAAGTGCTTCATGACTCGGTGAAAGGAAGTTCATAAGATAAAATGACTTCTAGCATTTTGGGGGGTTCACTTTCTTTTTGACCAATGCATATTCATAATCAGATTTGTTTTAATTTTCAGTTGAAGCAATTGGGACACACTGTGGACAAGGTGGAGTTCATCGTTATGGGTGGGACGTTCATGGCACTTGCCGAAGAATACCGGGATTACTTCATCAGGAACCTCCACGACGGTCTCTCTGGACACACCTCTAACAATGTGGCAGAGGCCGTCAGGTCAGCAAAGTGTCTTCTTTTACAGAGAGAATACATTTTGGTGTTGTTACAATCACAGAAAGAACAGTACATCACTGCTTTAAATGAATTGAATTAGCCTAAATAATCTATAACACATGTACTAAGAATTTAGAAAACAGTTTTTCTTATTTAACAATTGATTTTATTTGATAGAATAGCATTTATGTACTATATTTATCCATTTATTTATTCTGAAATGCATTCTGATTGTCTTTACGGTTTGCCCTCCAGAGGGGGCTCTTGCACCAGTCTTAATGTGCTTTAGTTTTGAAATGGCCTAAATCCTAAATGTTTTTTGCATAATTTTTAGACCATTGCCAAAATGGGACTCATTTTGCAATAAAGCAGGACAAAGCAGCAGTTGTCCTCATTTGTAAATAAGATAATGCATGATAATACAATTTAATACTTCACCTTGTGCGACTACTATATTCATTGCTTTGTGCCCTGCTCAGCTTTCAAAAGAGAGCAAGTTGGAGTCGCCATCTTTCAACAAAAAAAAAGATGTTGAAATTGGGCCATTAAGAATCTTGGAGAAAAATAGGCAGAGGTTGTTCCAAAAGATCTGCCTCAATTACTGCCATTGATTTTTTCACGTCCACTCGGGCTGCTTGGACATGGTTTCTACTATCACAGCAACTTTTTGTTGAGGAAACAAAGTCAAGTAGTTGTTGACAGCGTCTTACAGGTGATTGGACCAAATAATGGCCTTCAATGTGGAGCTGAAGTTGTTTGTTTTTCCGAGGAAGTCTGATAAGAGTACTACTTTTTTAAAGTTTCGTACCATCTCTCAACTCCTATCGACACAAAAAAAGCACAGTATGGCTGGTGGTTGATTTGTATGCATTGCAATTTCTAAATGGATAACACAAACGTGGGCGACAGTGGCTCAGTTGGCAGAGCCTCATTGAACCTAATAGTCGTGGGTTCGAACCCCCCACGGCCCATGTCATCTCCTCCCACTGATGTCTGCTGTCGTTGTGTCCCTGGGCAAGGCACTTAACCCTGCTTTGCCTGAACCCTCCGCTGAAAGACCAAGACGGTCTTTGATGGTTTTGATGAGGGAGAGCTATCATCCTGTGGACCCACCACCTGCAGGAGGATCAGCGAGGGACTGGTGCTTTGAGACTTGGGTGGCAGCTCTGCTTGCCATCCCCCAACCCGGAAATGGAATAATAAATGACATGACATAACATGTATCTGAACTAAAACTGTCCTCATGCAACTATCAAGGCACTGAAATATTTTGCAATTAATAAATAGATAAAGAACAAATCATGCAATTGAGGGTTTGATCTGGCTTGAATATCTGCCTTAAAAGTAAACAAAAACATCTTCTCATCATTGTTTTTCTCTATCTACCCATTTTCTCAGATTTTTCACAGCTTTCACAGTTGACTTGATTTGGTTTAATACAACATTTGGTGGACTCTGACCACTTTGAAAAATGTATTAACTAAAAGACACAATATTCACATGCCAATTCTGCTCTGATTAGACCAGGCAACTAAATGAAACCCTCCATGTCATTTTATGTCACGCTCTGACTTACTAGCTCAAAGTAGTCTTTGAGAGTTCACGGTATCCTCCAGCCAACTTCAGCTCTGCCAATAGGTACGTTAAACCTCAATGTGAAGCGCAGGATATTTGGAATCCAGTCTTTGATTATATTGCCATTTATTTATCATTGTATGATGCTAATGTATCTGTTGAGTAAACTTTTGTCATTCAGCCAACTTCAGCTTTGTAACACATAAACCAATATAGACCTAATTTTAAATCTTGGAACAGCCCATATCAAGTCACTCTGTGTGGTCGGCCCTTGGACAATTTTGGAGACCTAAAGTAGCCCTCTTATTAAAACCCTGGATTACACACTCTGCTTGAAATCTACAATATACAATACATATGCCTCACATGCTGATTGATTTTGTAATTAAGATATAAAGATCACAAGGGACTTCCTGGCTAAATAAAAGTTCAATAAAAACAATTTTAAAAACATTTTAATCAGAAATGGCCAAATGTAATTTGCACATGATCTTGTAATCTTACATTCTGCGCCTTCGAATAAACAAACAAATTGTAAATTCAGCTTATCATCAATTAGTTCTATATGACGTCACGTTGTAGCCTTCGTTGAATTAATACAAAAATATACAACTTGAAAACATAACTCATTTACAGTCATCATTTATTTAGCATCTGTGTCGTGACTCCTGGGTATAAAATTGTTTCAAATCCTGGATAGAAATGCAACCTAATGGACAGTCGGAGTCAACACTATGATTCTTGTGTCTGCTCAATCCTGCAAGCAATCTGATCACCCCAGCAAGACGCCCCTGGATAATCGCTCCCAGATAATAGACTTTTTATTGATTCATTTCATACAATCTGAGCATCCTCTGTGGAGCATAAAACAGTGTAATTGGTATAAATCAAGCAGTAGACTGTAAAAAGACGGACATTTATTGCAAGCAGCATTGGCAGAGGGAATACAGGGAGGCTAATGGTCAAGACGGCAGTGTGTTTGGTGTACCCTCTTGATAGGATTTTAGGATTTCAATCACAGATGCTTTTGAAGGAGCAGCTGTTCTGCCACTTGATTTCATGAAGCACTCATAGCTATTAATCTCTGTATCTCTCTCTTATGCTAGCTCCATCATGAGACTACGGTACATATTTTATTGATCCCCGTATGAGAAATTCAGGTGTCCAGTGGCAGCAGAAACACATGCATCCATACAACCAAAACAAATAAATACATAATTCAAAAAGGTGGTGTAGCCACTTGGTTTGGACCATTTTCTGTCCTCTGATCCAGAGTATAATGCTCAATGCTTTGTTACCACTTTCCAAAAAATTAGCATTCCTCCAGTGAATTTCCGCTTGGTCTGCTTGGTTCAGACTGTAAATCCTCTTTGCTCTGGTCTGGATCAGTGTTAGATTATGAACACTGTACAGCAGCAACATCTCAGGTAGAAAAAAAGCAAGAAAAATAGTAATTGTAAAGCACAAAACAACTGTTTCAGAGCGACATAATGCGTTAATTACACTGCTAAAATAAGTTCCCAACTGTACTAAATGGGCTCTTTCATGGGTTTCTTTCATGTTCATGCATAAAAAGTATATTCACTTCCTGCTTGGTTCCATGGAGATTTTATTGCTTTTCTTGAAATGTCCCACAGAGAAGTATTACACTTCTGTAATTAGTATTTCATTGCAGGTGTTTAAATGTTGTATCGTCAAAAATTCTTGAATAACATCCGTAGTTAGTTACCTTAGCAGGCTCTTCTCTACAATCAAATTAGAAAATTAGACTTTTTCAATGTTTGAATAGCCTGCCACGATAATTACTACCGTTCAATAGTTGATGGATAAAATAATAAATCGATATATAAATCAATATTTATTGTTTGTATATTTTTAGCGATTTTTTGTTGTTGCTGTAAGTGATTCAACATGGGGTCATGGAACCTTGTGAAGCATTGTGGCTGAGAGGGAAGCTTCGATACACTGAATCAAAGCTATGCTGCAGCACAGACCGACACCGTGACACTCTGGTCACATGATCCGCTTTTGTCACACACGCGTCGACACACCACTTCTAGATATTACTTAATACAACTAAACACACAATAGTTTTTAGAATTATGCTGCATTATGTAGTGGCAGTGTTTGCTTCGATATTATCGTTTATTGCAATAATATTCTGATTCAATATATCGTCCTTGATAGTGGTTCTTGTGACAGGCCTAATAGCACATATTCCAAATCACCCTCTCTGTCAATTCAGACATCCATTAATTTCACATTTAACATGAGCGGACTTGTTTTTCTGTCTTACATTGCATTAGTGTATTCTTAATGTGAGGTTAGCGTTTGCATAATGAGCTGTTCAAACTCAGTCTCCAAATGGATACTGTTAAATGATCTGTCTCGCTTGTGTCGGGCCTTCAAGCCAAATTAAAAATGTTTTGATACGTTTTTTAAAAATCCATTAAAAGTGGATAGTATAATACACTTACTTTAAGACATTAGACTTTTACCTGAGTAACATTTTAATTACTGCAAATTCCTCAGCATAATGTTGCTTATTGAAGTTAATGTTTTTAACTACTTTGTGTAAAGAAAGTATAAAAAACTATTCAAGATGCCATTTTATGTTTTAGTGTGTGATATGATATAAGTTTATAAGTATATAATTGTAATATAATACAAGTAGAAAATATGTGGTAACCCTCTATACCAGTGTTTTTCAACCAGTGGGCCGTGGCATGTGTGTGTGCCTTGGAATGTTATTTGGTGTGCATTGGGAAATTTCTACCTACTTGGTCAAAAATAATGTGAAATAAATAATATTTAGAAGATCAGAAATACTTTTTTGCACTTGTTTGATTTTCATTATAATACACTTTGATGAGAATGACTTTGTTTTGTTGATAAAGGCTGCAGAGTTACATGTTTGGATCAGTTTCAGCTGGTGGTGTGACATGTGATTGTTTTAAATGAAAAAGCTGTGGCTCAAAAAGGTTGGGGAATGCTGCTCTATGCTACCACCAGGGGAATTGAATTTGCTTTTGTTTTAATATTACTGGCTGAAAATGTTACAATCCGTGTGTTTGATGTTTTACTCTCCGTGCAGTAATCATTTGTTTTGCAGTTTAAGAGAAATGTAAATGGTATATAATCACACATCCATCAGGTTACTGACTCTTCTCAAATTAATTACTTTTCAATAGAACTAATTCTTGTTCTACCTGCTTCTGGAAATGCTTCCCAGTAGTACGTTAAATGTTTGATTCTTTACAGATTATATATTGCACAGTCTGCTCTGGACTTTGTGATCTTTTTAAATTAATCTGATTTTTGGCTTCATTCATCTGAGGCTGATTGACCAGTGATATTTTGTTTCGCATTTAAGTAGCCTATACCTGCCTGCTCATGTTAACGGTCAAGTGTGATTCATTACTGGTATATATTGTTTCAGATATTCAGAGCGGAGTAATACAAAATGTGTAGGGATCACCATAGAGACGCGCCCTGACTACTGCCTGAAGCGACACTTGAGTGACATGCTGAACTACGGCTGCACGCGGCTGGAGATCGGGGTGCAAAGTGTGTATGAGGACGTGGCCCGAGATACAAACAGGTCAGTGAGTCAGACTGCAGTATGCGGAATGCACTGAGAACATTATGCTTCTCAGCTTGTTTATAATGAACTGAATTGTTAATTAAAATCAACAAATGCATTCATTGACTTACTTTTCAAAAGTGCATCACGGCTCTACCTTTTAATGGTGGCATTTCATTGAAAAACAGCTGGGTTTCATTTGCATTCTTATATTTTTGTTACATTGTATGACCCAGATTGCATTGGAATTTAGGGCAAGGTGAATATGTTCCAATGTTCCAGGTCTTCAAAAAAGTCCTGTAAAATATACCTCAAACATGCATAATGGAGAAAACTTTGCATAATGTAATGTGTTTCTTGTAATGTACCACAAGAAGCAAGTCACTCATGGTTGACCTGATTTATGGAGCCCACATTACAGCACAATCAAACAAACGTATTCCCATTATCTTGCCAAACGATTTGTTTTAACTGCCCCAGGATTAACCAAGGACAAGTAGCAGACTCTTTATTGAAAAGTTGGCTGACGTCACTTGTGTTTCTCCTCAGAGGTCACACTGTGAAGGCGGTGTGCGAGTCCTTCCATTTGGCAAAAGACGCTGGATTCAAAGTTGTGGCACACATGATGCCAGACTTGCCCAACGTGGGAATGGAACGGGACATTGAACAGTTTATCGTAAGTAATGGACTTGGTTTTGTTTTGCAGTGAGTCAGAAAATCAATTAAATGTGTTTGGATGAGACGAATCTGCCAATTCAGTTATAAAACTATTTTACCGCTTCAGGCTTCATAGTTTTCTGAAATGTGCTGTGAAACAAGCAGAACGTGGAGAAATAGAGGAATATTAAAGTCAATAACAGAAATACATAACAGAAAAATAGATGAGAAAGATCTTTTTTCAGGGAAACATTTTTTGGATGCCAGGCTCCTGTACAGAAAGTGTCCTGGATTCAAGCGCTTACTGTATGTAGCAATTCTGGTCATTTTAAAGGGAAACCAACTGGATTTGAACTTTGAATCTGGCGACCCAAATGAAGGACACATGTGAGACTCATTTTATTGATGAATAATGACACGTGTCCAAAAGGGGCTATATAAAACTGATTCATTGTTTTTAAACCTTCTTCATATTCACCTAAACTATGTGACCCTCATGCTCATTGTTT
>JAPMNZ010903010.1:0-10064 GCA_029875035.1 Pomatoschistus microps
TGATACCCTCTCAATTAAAAAGCCACATTTCTAACTTCTATCACATTTAGTTTGTCACAATCTGGGTAATTTCATCACCAAATCAATGGCACAGTGGCTAAAGTTTGTTTGGCGCCACAGCAAGAAGATCCTGGGTTTGATGCCGCCTCCAGGTCTTTTTGTGTGGAGTTTGCATGTTCTCCCTGTCATGTGTCTCCTTCATGTGCTCTGGTTTCCCCTTAAAAGTCCTACAATAGGTGAGAATGTAATTGAATTGAAAATTAATGGGAAACTATGTACTGTACTGTACTGTACTCCAAAAACATTGTGATGTGATTTGGGTTACCTTGTTCTGTGAAATGCAGCATATGAGTAGATTACTTAAATGTGTACAGATGCACAAAGCTGTACTTTATTTTTATGATATTTCTTGTATGGCTCAACCTGATCAAGTCAAGTCCTAAGAAAATTAGATTTAAAATCAAGGTCCGATCATTAATGTCAATTTGTGGAGAAATATAAATTGGCTGCTGATAATAGACTAATGTCAGCCTTAGCGCTGCATTTGGCACAATAGACCACGACACGAATGTGAGAGGCGTCTCAGAGGAACAGCAGTTGGCTGGTTTAATTATCTTCCCACCCACGTCAGGGAAGCGGACTTACATAGTCTCTACATTCAAGGCTAACCTTAAAACATTCCTCTACAATTCATAAGACATAGGGTGGCTCCAGGCGGAATAGGCTACCACATAATTATCATTATCTTCATGTTTTGACACAACCATAGAAGTAATTTCTAATATTTGAATAGGAAAAACACAAAAATGTAGCACAATATTATACCCAGTTTGAATGACATTATTTTGTCCTTGGGCAAGACCCCCCTCCCCCGCGAACCAGAAATGGACTAATAAAGGGGTAGGAAATGAATGAATGAATGAATGTTTTGCCCGATATCTGACGGGCTTTTCTGTAAGGGTGGGCAATGGCCACTAGATGTCCTCATAGTTGCACCTAAATTGTAAGAAGTGGCAATGACATGTGAACAACAGATTTAAATGCCATCTAATGCATTATCTCATTTTTCCGCCTTGTTGTCATAGAAATGTTCGTATGTTCAATGTTTATAATTTTCACATATTATTGTATCCCCATATATAGTATATGTGAGTAGATAAATGGGAATAAACCAGGATCATTGTATTGTTTAATGCTTCAATTTAATTGCATGCATTTTTAACAGATACATGAAATATTATAATGCACATATAAAACATTCATTATTCTAAAGCATACATAAATGCATATACAAAAAGGGGTAAGTAAAAAGTGCAATTTATATTTATTTTTTGATTAAAAAGAAGTTTTTTGAGTATTATGACAATGACCGGCAAAACAAGAAAAAAAATCCTATGCAATAATAAAAAGACAAAAAAATCAGTTCCCTGACCGGGAATCGAACCCGGGCCGCGGCGGTGAGAGCGCCGAATCCTAACCACTAGACCACCAGGGACACATGTAAGTTATGAGCAAACTGTATTAATTTATAAGAAGACAACAATATCCCGGACAACAAAACTATCAACAACAGCTAGTAACAATATACGGAATTAAGGATCCGACAACAATGTGTCATGCTACGATTATACATGATAGGTATATGATATAGTATACTGCCGATGACTCTTTGGTATATACACAGACAAACCTAATGCAAAAAACGGTATATGGGCAAATTCACGCATCTCCGAAAGGCCGGGTATGAGGAAGACGGCACCCACTGATTTTCCTTGAAAGCCACCCGTCCTTTAAAATGATGATTAAGATCGAGCAGAGGGAGGCGCTGTAAATAACGGGACGGAGTTCAGCGTGGGAAATGACAAAAAATCACAACAGCATCAAGCAATATTCGTAGCCACGAAATTGCCGGAAGTGAGAATACAATATCTCCATAATAAGATATACAAGTTGTTTTATATAACCTATTTGTTGACTAATGTTCAAACAATTCTGTTACTTATCCATAAAAAATATTACAATTAAAAATATTGATATGAAACACCAAGGTCAGGGCAGGATAGCAGAGCGTCAGAGAACGATTGCTCACGTGATGGAAACATTTATTTGAAGTGGTAGGCGGAAGTTGCTCCTCCCGTCATGTCGGCGTCTAGCTTGTGCTGAGTGTGAGAAAAGACTTGTACTGGAAGACGAGAAAAGACCATAGACGTCGGCGTGATATAAATCTCAGGGTTGGTATTTTTATGCATTGAATTTGCTATACTTCTAAGTTGTGTTTGCGTTTGGGCTTTCTACCTCTCTGTGTCATAGCTGTGCCTGTTTCACCCGTGTTAGCTCCACGGCTAGGGCTAGCATAGCGAAACATAGCGCTGCCACGGTCTCACTCTACGCTATGTCTTTCTTGTCTGTGTTCTCAGGTGGCACTTTGGATTGACACCAGCACCAAGACGACTCCATTGGATATATAACGTTTTCTTTTAGGATCTGTATCGATCTGGAGCGTAAAAATGTCAGGACAGAGCATTACAGACCGGATAACCGCAGCTCAACACAGTGTCACCGGTTCGGCTATTTCTAAAACCGTGTGTAAAGCGACCACACATGAAATAATGGGGCCAAAGAAGAAACATTTGGACTGTAAGTATACTAAAATGTATTCTCTGCCCCTCTGTGACTGTTGTGTTTGAAGGTACTCCTGATTGTGTTGCGTTATGCTATAGCAGTGGATATGAGGCCTGTGGTCCATTTAACACGAGCAGCTGTGCAGTGATGGTCTTTTCTACTTGCGGAAACAATGCACTGGTTATAATCGTCACAGAATGCCCACTTGGCTAGTTATGGTGTATTTCACCAACAAAAACTCAACTTGGAATTATACACCTTTAGTACGTATTGAAATATTCTGAGCAGAACTTATCAAAGTACTTGTAAAAGTACAACACTCCAGTCGTGGGTATTGGATACGTTTGAGTAGGAAGGAAATGTATTTACTTTCTACTGCTCTGTGTCCTTTTTAAATTGTGCAATGTAAACATAACTTGTGTTTGTTAAAGGGGGACTCTCTATAATCTTGGTATTTTGTCTCACAGCAACCAATTTTATTCATTCCGTTACTAAACATAAAACCAAATAAACTGTTCCTTACCCTGACCCTTACTCGATTGTGCCCCTCAAAACCTGATTAAATTTGTTTTGATATTCCTCTGTTTGGGATGAAACGCCACAATGCTTGTGAGTCCGGTGTCAAAAGCAGGTCATTACTTGGCTTCATTTTATTTCAGGAAGTGCATGTGTGCAGTGGACTTTGACTCTGGGCTTTATCGGGACACTGTCCCTTTTGACTGGTGCGACAACATGTTCCCTTGTTTCAGGACAGGCTTTTTCAGACTCCAGCTCGACCATTCATAGACTTTGGAATTTCTTATCTTGAGCTCAGTGTGCTCTTGATTCACAAACATTTGGAGTCATTTGTGTATTTTCGAATCGTTGTATTGAATTTTTGACTGGTGACTGGTCTTGCCACTAATGATTTATTTTTGTAGTCAGCTAGCCAAGAATTATTTATTGAATTGATCAAACTATTATTTCACCTGAACTTTAAATAGATGTTAGATTGTTCCAACTGAAGGCTTAGTCTATTACTCAAATTGGAACTTTTTGACAGAATTTTGCTCAGAAAGTATGCAGATCAGCTCCAAACAGCAGACACTTTGAATGCCACCTCCGTTTTGTGCTGCACATGCAATACTACATTTTAAACTCTATTTTTCATACAAGTAGTCTATACAAATGTCTGTACGACTGCAATTATTAATACATGTTTATAGACGGTAAAAAAAAATTTAAAAGGGGGGGATGTAAAATGCAAGTCATTACACCTAGAATCAAACTATTGTCAGAAACTTCCTGCCCGTGACAGCACAGATTACTGATGCAGTCCACCTGCTGGATTTTAGCTAACTGCAAACTCTTATGTATGAATACTAATTTTGTATCTGCTTTAATTGAAACAAACTAGTTATTTGGCAATAATACAAAAAAATTAAAAAGCCAAAACGGGCTAGATAATTTATTCTACCAAACTGGAAACCCAAATGACATTATTTACAGTGTTCATTGTTTTCTATTGAAAAGTAACAAGAAACAAATTATTTGTACACCTGTTTTTTGTGGACACAAATACATTATGTATATGTAGTTAAATGAAGATATTTCATGCTGTCTCTTTTTAGTAAAAAGATACTTAATACGCCCATTATAAAGTTCTTCTGACATAGTTTTTAATGTATTAAGAAATGTCCTATTTATAAAATGTATTTAGTATTGATACATACTCAAATTGGAATCTAGTGTAAATACTCAACTGGGTTTAGTACTCAATACTTTTGATGTTCCTACCGTGGACGTTTTTATATTTTAGACAAGGGACACTAAACCAGTTTAAGTATACCAGTTTGTACATACTTTACTCCTAAGTTTGGCTTTTGTGTGCAACAAAGATTTGTAGGCCCCCGTTTCTCTCCTGGATGTAGACCGTGATCTGAACTTGGGTAAAGGTATTTAAAGAGGACTGATGTTTGAACTGTCCACATAATATACATTTAGCTTGTGCTCCATCTTCCGCTTGTCTGGACTGCAGGTGAAATATGCTCTTGTCTCACTGCCTTTCTGGACCAGAGAGGGGCCTGGTTTGACATTCTTTAACGCTGGCATGCTAGATAAACTCGGTCACATAACTTGTGCACTGTGCTGCTCCCTGACTGAGCCCAATACAGAAGGCAAACAGTTTGTCTACTTCAGCATTTAAAGTGTTTGTCTAAAGTAAGTGCGGAATGAGCCCAAGCTAAAAAGACTGCTAATTGAGTCGCACAGAAAATGAAATGGTTAAATTCTCAATTCCAGCTCTTGAAATTCTGTTTTCATAATCTGATTAAAGGATTACAGGTTTTTGGCTCTTGATATTTGACTTGGATTCATATAGATGTGTAAAATGTATAATATTTTGCTCTTCTAAAGTACAATATATATTATTGATTTAATATGGACATAATACATTTTCAGCACTAGCCTACAGGGGGCTTTTACATTACAGAAGATAAAATGTAATATATATATTTGTCAGTGTTCCCCCATTTCAGGCAAAACAGGCAAGGTGGCATATCTGATTTGAAGGGCACTGGCACGCGGAAACATTTTGTAAATAGGGGCAAAACCAAGATATAATTTTTCTGATAAGTCACTGAATTCCAAGTTTTAATGTGTTTGTTGTATCTTTACATACATAACTTTAAAAAAATGGTTGAAGATGAAAAACATTTTGATCATGCCCATTTGAAGATTCAGGGAGGAAGTGGCTGGCGGGCTTTGTTATTTCAAGCTAGCAGATTTTCTAGCAGAAGTTCTGTATGAGTGTCTCGTGTCTCTGTGTCCCGTGTAGGGATGTGCTGCTAGTTAAAACATGTCAAAAGTATGGCAGTATTTCTCATTTGAAAAACGAGGACACTACAAAAGCAGCATGCAAAGTATCCTATATGTTTATGAGAGCAGCAAAAGCTAAATTCAACACGACAAATCTGCTATGGCATTTGAGGGTTGAACTTACGACTGAGCATATGGCGTAGTATTTTGTTATCGTGACTTGGGGTTACACTACGTTACAATTCGGTAGTGATGGGCAGATAAAGCCTTGTAACACACTAAGGCTTTCTTTGCCAGATTGTATCAAATGTGTCGGAGCCTCTGAGCTCATACTAGCTTGTAACACTGACATCTAGTGGACAAATGTAATCATTGCAGCTTCTGAATACTTTAGAGCACAGTAAACACCGGACATAAATGGTAGATGACACTTAAAAAAAATAACATTAACAATTCCTTGTTAGGTTGAAACTCAAAATATTAAGTTTACTAAAAGTTTACTAATGATAAAAAACATTGTATCAGGACTCTATATCAGATTGAATTTGAAGTTTAACAATCTGACCAGGATCAAAGGCAAAAAATGGTGATCGGGACATCCTTAGTCCCGAGACCCTCCAGAGACGTCTGCTGAGTTTTGCTATGTTCTATTATTAAACTGTACTTCCGTATCGGTCGAATACTGTAGGAACACTTGTTTACAGTCACATTAGAATGTCAACTGAGGATGAAAATGTATGTTCACAAAGCTCTGTGTTCCCCATTCAGCCCTGGTTTAGCTTTTTTTGGGTTGTTTTCAAGTGTCTGTCTGTCTTGCTCTAACCAGCTTGTGTTCCAGTGACCACTTTCTTCTCTCTGATTGGTTGTAGCACGTGCGTGGTGTAAAGATGTTTAGTGAATCTCAACTTCTGCGCTTGCCGTATGCGTCCACCCTACCCACCATCTCTGCTGTGCCGAACTGTAACTTGTGTGGGTTTTATTAACCGACATTTGCTATTTAAATACATTAGCTACAAAATGAGACCGTTCCCGCGTTTGTTAAAAATTAAGCAGCCACCTTTTGCGCACAGTCCGTTTGTATCTGTTGTTAGCCAGATGGCTAGGGAAGTGTTTTTTTGCCAAGGATTGACATGTCTAAGTAGCCAATAGACAACTTTCAAGCAATTGGTGGGACCTGGGGGTACTCCATTCAATTGTGCCATTAGAAGCACTCGTAAAGCAGGGAGAGATACGCTGGTTCGGAGCCAGCACATACATTATTTGCATTTACTAACTACTAAAAATGAACTTTGAATTTTTTTTTAAACAAATCTCACAGGTTTGACTTATAAGTATCAAAATTTAGAAATATGGTTTTTATGACGATTGAGGACATGACATAGCAGTAATTTGGCACAATTTGGCACAAAGTGTGGCAAATGTGTTTGGCACCAATTATTTTGTCAGGGCCTTTTAGAAATTGAATATTTTAGGCAAGGCTAAAAAAAAAAAGTTTCCCCAAACTTCAAAGAATGCCAAGTGAAATAGGAATGACATTGTTTTAGTGTATGTGTATATATAAACTAGAAGGCTCTAGCTTTAAAATGTTGCACCACACATGTGGCGTGTAAGATGTGTTTTTCCATATGCAAAGACATTTGGGTATGCCCAGCTTTTGTGCACAAGCCAAAATGAGGCGAGTGTTAATAGAAAAATGCCTACATTTCAGGCTCCTGTGTAAGCCTATGCACTTTAAAGTACGGGCCTTATTTTCCACTCTGTCTCAGCCCCACCCAGCCGTGGTCATACAGGCCCATTTGTACTAGGTGGATTTCAGGAATGTTAATGTTTTGTTAGGATTTTACAACACATACATGCTTTGCCCCCTCTTTTGTTGAAAAAAAGTACTAATGACTATCTTTATTAGCGCTGAACAGTTTTATAAAGTTAATAAGGGATGCACTGATATGAAAATCTTGGTTGATATAAAAAAAATTGTGGCTGATAACCAATATTTGTGGGGTTTTTAAAAAATCTGAGATGATAAAAGTTAGAGGAAAATATTTAGTGTGTACTATTTTCAGAATGTATTTTATTTCAGTTAGAATGGGCGATGCAGGAAAATGTAGTAGTTTTAAAAAGTGTAATAGATATGAATACAGTAAAAATAGACATGAATAAATAGTCTCCAATAATAAGTTACAGGATATTTAAAAGCGAGATAAATAAGGTCTAATATGGTATCAAAAGTTATACATTTCATAATATAATAGTTTGTTTTCATAATGATTTTTAGTTCTGTAATCAAGTATCCACTAGCAAGCCTGATCATGGATTGAGCAATTGGTTTTGTCTGCTTCAGAATGTTAATGTTAATATTGTTAATGTCGTTTTATGTGGATTTATTGTTTTTACAATAAGCAAATGCAGAACATATGTACACTATGTTGTCATTTATCTTTCCATTCAAACAACCAATTATAGAAAAATATGGCAATTTTGCTGACTGCTCGAAATGCGATGAATCACGATTAGTTAATTTTGAAGTTACTCTCATGTAGCATAAAAACTCCGGGCGCCAGTGGCTCAGTTGGTAGAGCATTGGCCTTAGAGCCTGAAGGTTGTGGGTTTGAGCCTACCACAAGACCTACTTCACGACTCCCACTGTTGACTGCTGTTGTTGTGTCCTTGGTCAAGACACTTAACGCCACTTTGCCTGAAGCCCCCGCCGAAAGATCAAGGCTCCTGTGGACTCACCACCTGCAGGAGGATCAGAGAGGTGTACTCGGTGCGGCTCTGACTGCCATCCTCCCGACCCAGAAATGGATTAAGGGGAAGAAAATGGATGGATAATTTTTAAGCTATAATTAACTTTTTAAATTTTCAATTGTTTGACAGCCCTAATAATGCAATTTTATATAGCGCTTTTTTGACACTCAAATACGCTTTGTGTGTCATTATTCATTCACTCCATACACGGTGGTGATAAACTACTGTAGGGGCACACTGACAGAAGCAAGGAAACCAGTATGTGCCATTGACCCCTCCGACCACCACCAACCATTTACACACACACCCCAAACTCATTCTAGGCAATGTGAGTAAAGTGTCTTGCCTAATGACACAAGGGACTTAACCTCTGGGAACTGCTGCGGTTGTAAAGTGTCTTGTGGTGGCTTGAACCCATGACCTTCAGGCCCAAAGCCCAATGCTCTACCAACTTAGCCCTTATGTTTACATGCTGACCACCAAGTGAATCATTACAAACAGGATTGAAGGTTGCATGCAAAAAACAAAAATGGTAATATTCAGCAGACCATAGCCTCTCTTACCACGTGTTAGTTCACTGAACTTGCCTCACAATATTTCCCATTTAGACACCCATAGAAGCGACTGTAAATGACCTGTAGTATTTCTTTTGATTTATTAAACCATATTCCTACTGTTCACTTCTGATGTGAAACAATTTGGAGTTAACCTTTTACCTCAGCTTTTGCTACTGCAGCCGACACTGAGATATCCTAAATATCAGGAAGTATTATTGCACATTGTTGTCGTGTCAGCAGTGTTTTGCCGGCTCCATGTGTTCCTTTGCCTAAAGTGAGTGAGTCAGTCATAAGAGAATAGACATTTCCTGAAGCAGGAAGTGGCCCTGTAGTTCCTAACGCAAACGCCAACAGGAAGTCCATTACATAATCCAAGAGCACAGGGAACGATCAAAAGTCAGATTGGCCCTGATGCTTTTGATGCTCTTCCCACAATTTATGGCTCTGATTACATGACTGCATGACCTCTGCGCCATGCTAGTTCTGAGGAATGTGTTTGACACTGTCTGCATGTTATAATCATGTTATCTTAAATCCTCCCTCAAGCTCCCCAAACACTACTACAGCGTTGGACTTGAGATTGTGTGGGCGTTATCTACAAGGAAGCACAAGCCCAAATAATGCATTCTTTCTTACATTTAAAATGTTGATAGGCCGATCTTATCTCATTGACTTTGTGACGTAAAAAGTGTTCTCAAATTTTTATACCTCTTTTGAAAAATATATTTTTAATTTTGAAGCTTACTGTCTTTGACATTTAACTTGATATTGTCTGTCACCTGGCCATTTACTGTCACATTTATGGATCATGAAACGCTAATAAAAAGCTGATCACTTAGTGCCTCTGAAGTGCAAATTCTGATCAGAAACACTTTGTAAGTAAGCAAGTAAGAAAATGTTTTTTATAGAGCACCTTTCACAAAGTGCTGAACAAGGTAGAAGCAGATATGTATATACAATAGAAATAAGCAAAGATGGAAAATGATAACATAAAAAACACGAAATTAACTAAAAGCTGCCCTAAAAAGAAGTGTCTTTAGTTCCTTTTTAAAAGAATCAGCAGAGTTGCAGAATCACTTTGGTGATATTTTGACCCCAGAACTAACCTTATTTTATTGTAAACAATGCGCTATGTACCTGGTGATTTCTTGAGCCCTTGAGCTGTTGTGTGGCAGTTGTTAAAAAAATGTCCTGTTTTGTACTGGACGGGACTACTGTCTGTTTTGATCTGATAACTCTGCTTGTTACTTGTGTTTCTCATATCTCACTGTAGAGACTGTGTGTCTCCATCTCTCCTGTAGTGCCTTTTCACACAGTAAAAACGACATGCTTCAATACGTC
>JAPMNZ010903123.1:0-11796 GCA_029875035.1 Pomatoschistus microps
TAGAGTAGACTTCACCCATTTCCTCAAATCTTCAAGTTAAGACTGAACTCTCTTGAGGAAATGGGTGGAGTCTGCTCAGCTTCTGTTGGGTATGATAGAAAACCTGCAGCCACAGCGGCCCTTTCTGGACCGGTTTGGACACCCCTGGCTTAGAGGCAACATTGATTCAGACTCTCATTTTGAGAACCGCTACAAAAGTCACCTTGTATATGCTTTTCGTTTTCTTCTTGGGATTTGCTTCATACATTAACTGCAAATAGAGAAATTACCAGTTAGAACAAAATTATATTAAACTGCCTCTGAATGAGAGATAACTAACAGATACCACCTTGCCCTCTTCTCTCGGAATGATTACATTCTCATATCGGTTGCGACACTGTTTGGGAGAACGGTAGATGCGGCTACAGGAGTTCACCACGTCACTGACCAGGTCCCAGTTGGGCGTGTGGGCGGGGGACACTATAGTCAGATTCAAAGGCAGCTCCAACAGCTGCTTCACAGCCTGTAGACAACAGAACATACAATTGTGTCTTCCACTGTGGCTACTGTGCATGAACTTTGAAAGGCCTAATTTGAATAAAGTCTGAAACCTGAAGCAGTGCCCAGTCCTCACTGATGAGCCACTCTGGGTTGTCTTGGCTGCTCTCCATTGGAGGCTTAACAAGGGAGGGCAAAGGTTTTGCAAAAGGCGCCTGCTGCTTCAGAGAGAAATTCTTCTTCTGGTCTTTTCCTTCACGTCGTACTTTTAACATGCTAGCTTTTTCAAAGAGAGATCGTGGAGGAATGACGGTCTCCCCATGTCCCTTTTTCTTTTTCCGAGCAGCTGTTAAGTAGACAATGATGTCATGTGACTCATTTTCTTATGTACATTAGAAGAATACAAGTAGGTGAACCAACATACCCGAGGGGTCCATCTTAAGACGCTTGTGCTCTTTGCGGATGTAAATTGGAGGCAGTTTGGACTCTGGCATAGGTGTTGCATCATACATAAGACACATTACAGAATCTATGTAAATGTCATTGTCGTCCTGTGGTGGTGTAGGTGGTGTCCAAATCTACATGTATATATAAAGAAAAGAATGTCAGGGCTGGACGTATGCAATTAAATCAACAAAACGATGTATTTACAGGCATGATCTCGGTGTGGCCATCTTCTGCATCAAATACATATTCCTGTTAAGAGCAGACAGACTGTTGAATGGAACATTCGCATTTTTATGACCAGTAAATTATGACAGGTGTTGTACCATGTTGTACGCATCCTCTCTGGTGTAAGTGAAGAGATCCTCATCATCTACTCTCATCTGCCTCTCCTCTTCATCCTCTTTAAGCTTTTGGAGCTGGTGAAGTTCCCAACTCCTTTTAGATGACTCCAAACGCTCCTGGGTTGAGGGAAAATTCAAGTGAACAAGCAACATAGTTTAGCAGGAGCTAGAGCTGGAGAATATTGCAATAATAAAAACAAAAGTTCTTTGAAAGTTTTGGCACTTTTTATACAGCCGCTCATAATAAAAGAGAAAAAAGCACCCCGGTCTGTGTACAGATGCTAACAAAGCACCATTACCTTAATGGCAGTCTCATCGTCACTGACGTGAATGTATTCCAGGTAATGGAGGGCATACATCTCAATTGGTGTAAGCTGAATGAAAAGAAGAAATTGACTTCAGCACCACTTTTGGAGGCATATTCCCCATTTTGCATTTTGCATTATCACAGACCTGCTCCATAACAGCATTCAACTCTTTTATCTGGGCGGGCTCTTCTTGATCCTCAAGAATTGGTTCTTCTTCTGACTTAATCTCCTCCTCCTCCATATGTTGTTGCTCTTCCTCTTGTACATCGTCCAGGTTTATGCTGTGGAGAGCCTGTATATAAGGCCGAGCCACTTTGAGAGAAATGGCCTCAGAGGTGGATGGCTCTTGATGAAGAACGACAAACTCCTCCACTTTCTCCCCTGATGCAGTATCCACCTCGAAAAGATCATGGATCGTCCGCTATTAAAAAAATATCATCACAATAGGTAAATATCACATGGCATGAGGAAATGCTCCACTGGGTTTGAGAGTGTATACCTGTGTAAGAAAAGCCATGGTGTAGTCTGTGCCCTGAGCTGCCACCTCTCTGATCAGGTCTTTGGTGCCATTCTTCAGTAGCTTCTCTTCGATTGAATTTCCACTCTCCAACCTGAGACGGTCAGAGGTTGAGGTTGGACATAGAGTGGATATAAATGTCACATTTAGATAAATACCATTTTGATATACCTGTAAATGTGCACATCCTTCGAGCGGCCGATCTTATCACACCACTCCTGGGTGTGGGAGTCTATGCTTGGATTTAGCTCAGTGTCATAGAAGATTATGGTGTCGGCATCAAACACAGTTCCCACTGAGGAGCAGCAGCAGTTGGTCAAGATACAGCAGAACAGCTGTTTGCTCCTATTAAATCTCTTCATGTTCTCCTGCAGAGAAAGCAGCGACAGACATTAAAACAAGCAAAAAAACACAAAAGTATATTTGAAATCTACATGTATAAATGTGCACTCGTCTGTAGGCCCTGGAATGGAACAATATCCAGCAGGGAGGGAAGAAAGAAGTTTATTTTACCCCATTGGAAACCAGACCTCTCCACTCATAGGAGGCCCTGGTGTAAGAGGGGAACTAGATTTTCTTGATCATAAGGGGTGTGCCATGCCTCATTTTTGGTGATATGATTTGCATACAATTTCATGATACGACTTTGGATGATCCTGTGCAAATGAGGTGCACACCATTCTCAAAACCTGATGCGTGCCATTGAAACGCCGCATTGAAAGTTTTGTTCAAAAATGTAGGATATGATTTCTGAGTATTTTTGTAAACACCTCTTTTAATCAACTAATAAAACCAGGATTGCATAAATGATGATTCTTTTACCAGTCTTTCATCAGGAGTAAAGCCTTCATCCACTCGCACATAGGACATCTGTCTATGATCGAGAAATGTTTCCAGGATGTCCAGCATTTTCACCATCTGGGTAAATATGAGCACACGGCGATTCTCTGACCTCAACTTTTGCAACAAAATGGCCATAGCTTCTAATTTTCCTAGAGAAAAGCAAAAGAGTTATATCTTGTTAATGAAATTAATTGTCAACAACATTTCTAGTAACAACACATTGAGGATTTTAAACTTACCTGAGTCCATTTGCATCAACTGCAAATCAGGAAACTGAAGTTGTGTTGGCGCTAATCTGTGGATATCAGCTCTGTGGGAGGAGATTGCCTGAAGCATGTGATGTTGGAAGGATTTCTGTTCCAGACGGTATGGCACTGTTGGATTGACTGCATATATTTGAGGAGGCAAAGCTATAGCTGAAGGTACTACACATGACAACCTGAAAAACATTGACATATCACCATAAGTCATTTACAGTGTTTTGGATGGGCCGTTATAGTTATGGCAATTGGATTTTTATACCTTGCGGTTGAACTGTTAGTAGCATCTAAGCGGTCTTCGACAGACAACAGACACGATTTCAGGGCAGATGTGGCTCCTTTTGAGGAGTTTGTGGCTCTGAGGCAGTTCTCCAGCCCTACCCAGTGCCAGCCTCCAGCAGTCAAAGCAGAATGTCCTGGTTCAGGACAGACTGTACAAGCCTGTAGCAGGTCTGCACCATACAGCACACTGCGACTGCAACGTCGCTCATTGGCTTTAAACAAGCGTCCTAAACGCTCCTTTGTCAGTTGGTTCTTCTCTTCTGAAGACTCCTGAAGAAGATGGGAAAACATTTACTCCCATGTAGATGGAAATAAAAATACACGTAAAACACTTACAATGTGGTGTATTGGACAGGTGTTAGAAGGATAAAAGTAGAACAACTACTAACCTGTGGAGTGGAATTGACTGAAGCCGTGACCTTAGTGGAAACTGCATTTGAATTGGTAGTAACGGCCATAGCTGGAAGTGTAAACATTACACATTACATTATACGAACATAAAAGTACAACCTAACACACAAGGGCAGGGATTAGCAACCTAGAGCTCTATTGATGACGACATCTGCCCCTAGGACAAATCAGCCGATATATTTTTGGGGATTTCATAATTCCATAGTTTTAGATCAGAACTGAGTATTCATAAGTCTGAGGATAATCAGTCCTCTAAACCAGGTTTACAAGGACTGAACCGATTTAATATAACATTAGGGCACGTTTTCACAAACGAACATGTGGTTGGCCCGGATCGCCACAAGGGTGTGAAAACGGCCCGCGGTCAGAAGTGTTTATTTTTCAACCGTGTCAGCCCAAATGCGGTGTAGTACAACGCCACCAGCTAGTTAGTATTAGCTGTTGGCGCTTATACCAACTTCAGCGACAACCTTGGGATCCGAGTTAAGTTTCTGTTTCTCTTCCTGTTTACACTCGGCTACTCTGCCCAACAGCTCGAGCACGGATCTCGTTCATTGCAATCAGTTGCACTTGTACACAGTCAATGTGTACAAGTGTGAGATGTATCTTTCTCCAATGTGCAGCAGTAGTAGTAACAGTTTGAAGTGTTTTTGGAATCAGATCCAATCGCAATCTGGGCCTAGGACCACTTCAACTGGGCTTTAGGTTGTGCTTGTGCTTGTGACCACAGCCTCATATAAAGTTTGGATATTTGTTCTCCTTTCTCTCAGATAAAGAGGTTGCTGACCTCTGCACTTTCAATAGTGTAGAAGAGGCATCTTATTTGTATCCAAGTATTACCTTGCTGTGCTGACGCAGACGGGTGAGTGGTGCCAGGTGTGGATGTAGCATTAGCAGCAGCTCCAGTTTGGGGAACAGTTTGCATTACCATTGAACCCTGTGGCCTGATGATCTGCTGTCCAGGGGCAGAGACGATTTGCAGGATATTGCCTTGAAAAACAAAAATGGCTAAATCTATATTGCATTTTTCCTTTCATGGGACAGTGACATATTTGAAAGAGTTTTGTGTAGACAGAAACCTAAGGATGGAATACATGAAAACATAGAAGTCTGTGATGAGAAGTACATTACCGAGTGTACCTTGAAGCTGTAAAGGCTGTCCGGTGGTGAGCTGACGGAGCTGGCTTGGTGATAATGTAAATTTGGTCCCCTGAAACTGGAGTGTCACTGGGGTCTCAGGCTGAGAAATCCGAGTCGGATTGCCAGGATTTGCCAACTGAGCAATCTTCACCACATCACCACCTTAAAAACAAAACACAGTAAAAATAACATATATATGTAATATACCGCAAGAGATTAAAGACCGCATCTCTGAAAAAAATACTAAAAATAGTTAGTGTAAGGGTGAAAAAGGGCATCATGCAGAACTAAGGTGTATTAATGGATTTGAAACAGCCAAAATTTCTCGACAAGAACAGCAGCAAACAATATGAACCTTGAGGGGTAAAGAAACTGCTTCAAATGTCCTCAAAACATAAAAGGATGAATACACACGAATAAAGGCAACAACTCATCTGAAATGTTGATAATGAAAAGAAAAAAAGGATCATTATATAAATGCCACATGTAGATTAGAGAGATAATAAGACTATACAAAACACTGACACATAGCAGTGCGGAAAATAAAGTCAAGGTGAAACACGTTTTCAGGGTTTTCAAACAGTGAACTTGAAAATCCTTTGGTGTTCACATTGGTGAAAAACGGTCACAAATGTGACCCTTTTTCCAATGCTAACTAAAAAATATCAAGTAACAACAAGTTGTTGTAGCTTTCGTCCTTCAGAGGGGCTAAGCAAGGAACAAAACATTAGTAAAGGTTTCAGGGAGGCTTTATAAAAAGAAGGGAGGATAAAACATCGAGGTAAAAAGTGCAGTAAAATAATAGTTTATAGTGAACATGCAGGTCGTAAGAAACAGGGAACTCCTGAGGCGATGGAGATGCTGCTGATATGACGTTATGCATTTTTAAGAATTCACGAAGTACTACTTTACAAACTTTTTTCCTGTAGAATCATAAATATTTGTTTGTTCTTGCTGTAATCACAAAATAAAATCAACAACATATCAGCAGTGCCCCTAGTAAGTCCTCAAACCAGAGCAGCCCATTCTGCTGTGCAAAGGTAGAGGGGAGATGCTGAAAAGGGATGAAGGCGTGGCCACTTACTAGGCAACCGTGCCTGGGCCTGAGATGTAAGAACCAGCCTCTGCGATAGCAAGTTGGGCTGGAGGGCATGACTGGGGGCTAGGTTGGGCCTGGCTATAGGTGAGACCCCAGCCTGGCTCATTGATCCAACAACTGCATTTGCCAAAGTCTGGCCCAATGGCGCAGGGGTAGCCCCCAGAACACGCCCACTGCTCCCAGAGGCAGACACTGTGTTGTTGCTGTTGCAGACAGGGGAGGTAGTCTGGGCTCTCTGAGTAGCTGTTCCAAACACTGTGAAGTAAAAGGCAATGGCAGGCCACTACATGTTAGGGGAAGATGCAAAAAAATTATCAGGTACCATAATAAATAACTTCAATGCTGGTCAAATTCTGGATCACAATAGGCTAGCTACAGTGCCTCTCAAACCTCTCACCTTGAACTTGCACATTTTGTCATGTTTATAACCATGATAACAGATTTTCTACTGAAGGTTCACACACAGGTACCTCACACAACTGTGAAGTGAAAGCAAATTTAAACATTATTGTCATTTTTAAAGTTCAGAGTTGATTGTTAGTGGAATCCCCTATTTGTATGTATGACTCTACAAGTTTTGCACATCTAGAAACAGAAAGCTTCCTCTATCCCCTTTTCAAGTCACATTGCAATTGACAGTTTTTTCTTTACTTGAAATAGAAAATGGAAAATATCAGGGGAGGGTGCATTCAGGACGATGAGCAGTGTAAGGTTTGAGCCATATAGTTAGGGGTAGTTTTTTGTTTGGGCCCAAAAGTTTTTATTGTGTTTGGTAAAGGTGCATTGGTCATCTGACCAATGCACCTTCTTCCACATATGACTTTGAGCAAACTTAAAACAGGATTTCTTATGGCCTCATGTCAAAGGCTTTCTTTTTTTCCACTCATAAAGGCCAGATTTGTGTAGAGTATGACTGACAGTTGTGCATGTCTCCAAGTTTGATTTAATAGTTAAGGATGGTCGTGTCTGGGAAAGTTCGCAGTGATGCCATACTCTTTCCATTTCTGAATGAGGAATTGAACAGTGCTTTGTGAGATGTTCAAATGTTAAGAATTCTTGGTATAGCTTAACGATGCTTTTAACCTCCCCACAACTTTATCCCTGACCCCTCTGGTGTGCTTCTTGGCCTTCATCATGTTGTTTTGTGACCCAATACACTCTGATTATAGCTCTAAGGTTCTCACAGAACAGCTTGAAATATACTTGTGTAATCTACACTCCGTATAGATACTACGGAGAGTAGATTACACACAACATTCAGTAGTAATTAGGAATGTTTATCTTCTTTATCATCTTTATTTATATAGCACATTTTTACAAATCAAGGTCACTCAAAGCGCTTTACAATGTTCAGAGTTCAGATATTGTTCCATTCACTCCACATGATGATGACAGAAGCGAGACGCCAAATGGTTGAGCAAACCAATAAAGAGTTCAACGCAATTTAATGCACCCAGAAAAAAATCTGTATGAATACTTGTACATGCCCTACTTTTCTATTTTTAAAATACGAACAGAATCATGTATCATTTTGCTTTCAGTTCAGTTGTCTGCTACCTATATATTATAGGTGTACGAGTACTTTCGAAAGGCACTGTATGTAATAGACGTTAGTATATTATAAAAAAGGCAATAAGGACAGATGAATATCTTGAGTGTGCAACATCAATCTTTGATGTTGAATTATAAAATAATAATAAAAAGAATATAAATAAGTAAAAAAATGCATTAGTTGTGAATTCATCGCATGCCCTGCAAGCTTTGTAGTTATTATTAGTTGTTATATTCAGTTAAGAATGAATGTACATACATAGTACCACTCATTCAAGAACATTTAGTCCATATTCCACGAATGATGGACACACAATCTGGGATTCAGGCATTAGGACTCATAGAACAAGACAGCTGTTCACCTCAGCATTTCCTTCTGAAAACTCTTACCTTGCGAGGTAGGGGCAGTTGCTCCAGTGGTGACAGGGGATTTTCCCCTGGGTTGTGTAGCAGTGTTTGCCATGGGGGCAGCGAGCGAAGTGCCCGAGGGATTCAATGCTGGACGTTGGCTGGAAGTACTCGTAAAAGAGGCGAGGCGCCCTTCTGGCTTTGTCCCATATGAGACTGGCTGAAACAATCTGAGCAGCAATAAGTAAAAGTCGTTAGAAACTAGGCATTCAAAATAATAGAGTGTAGTGTAGTGTTAGAATATAATAACTGACCTCATTGGTTTTATGGGACAGGGTTTGGGTCGTGGAGGTTGGTCGGGGCCAGTGTAGAGTTCCTCTATAAGTGGCTTTGAGAGTTTTAGCTTAGGTACTGCCTCCGCAGTCTGATAATGGGTAAGTTTGTTCTCATTGTTGATTAAATTAAAGATCGATATGTCTGCAGTCTAAAATGTACACAAAGGGTTAGAAAACACAACGTATTCTTATTTTAATAAAGGCAAGTCCTTGTGTTTACCGCATCTTGATCTTTCTGTAATGCTCCCAGAACCAATGACGGGACATTGAATTGCAGATTTGAGAAGAAAAAGGAACTCTTGGCATCTCTGGGAGACGCCAACTCCGGGTGGTTACATACTCGCTGTAACCGCATCAACACCTGAAGCACGCTAACAAAGTGTCCCGTCTTGAGAGCTTCCTGGGTACTAATCAAGAAAGTCAAGCATGTCAAATGTTTGCATGAAGACAAAAAAAAGAAAACCAAGTCATTTTAAAATTCTGGCTGTAAAAATAGACTAAAGTTACCCTGTCTGAGTGAGGATGTCCTCATACAGGCTCTTCTGTCGGCTGGAGAGGCGGCACTTCAGAATATGTTCATATTTCTTCGGTAGCTGTTTTTCCACTTCTCTTTTTGACCGCCTCAGGATGAACGGCTGTATCATCTTAATTCAAAGGCAATGTATAAAAAGGTTAGACTGAATTAGTACAAAATTCCTATTTAAACACTGACAGCTAAACCCACCCTGTGTAAACGGATAACCAGTTTGTGGCAGTAGTCTTGGTTTTGGTCTGTGCCTGCCTTCACAGGGAAGTCCGAGTAGGGTCGTGTGATTCCAGGCAAAAGAAAATGAATCATGGTCCAAAGTTCTTTCAATGTATTTTGTAGAGGAGTGTTGATGAGGAGTATCCTTTGATCACTGTTTTGAAAGATCATAACATATTCACAAAGCTGTACAGGTAATTATTTTTTAAACATTTTTTCCCAGTAGGGTCACCTTTTGATGGAGAATATTGTTTCCCAGTGTTTCTGAGTCATATCTTTAATCAGTTGAATCTCATCTAAAACAACATGTTTCCATTTTCTTCTCAGAAAGTGACTGTGGTCAGTCATGAGAAGCTTGTATGATGTTACACAGACGTGGAAACTGTTTGTTTCCCCCCACCACTGTACACAGAAAACCAATATGATAACTGTGGAATGTCCTAACTTTGTAGTTTAACTGTGTAAAGAATGATATACCTTTCTCAAAGATCTGCGCTCTGATCTGTTGCCAAGGTAAAGGAGGATCTTGAGCCCTGGACACCACCGTTTGAACTCAACCTCCCAACTTAGTAACTTGCTTGTTCTTACCACAACAAGATGAGGACCCCATATGCCTGAGAATTTACAGAATGTTAAGCTTAAATATAATTATATTACATAAAAATCGTCCAACCAAGAACTTCTTTGTACCTTCCTGAGCAGCCAACTGCGCCATGTAGGCAACAGTTTGCACTGTTTTGCCAAGGCCAGTCTCATCAGCAAGGATGCCATTGAGCCGTTTTTTGAATAGACTGACCAGCCAATCAACACCAATTTGCTGATATTCTCGCAAAGATCCATGTAATAGAACAGGGGCTGGGCTGCGGGTCTAAAGTAAAAAACACATGCAGAAATCCTATTATGTGATCTTTTGTAATCTAAATTAACACATTTTAAAAATGTCAAGTCTTACGGAAGTTGAAGTCCTCAAACTGCCTTTGGGAAGCAGCAGTTCTGTTGCAGCTGCTACTTCAGCAATGTCTTTAGCAGACTTTCCATCAGAGCTTGAGGAGCTGGCTTTATCACTGCCTTTATACTGATCCACACTCAGCAAAGAGTCAATAACCACAGCCTCTGGTGGACTTCCATCTTCTACAGAAACATTTACAAAACAATGAGAACAAAAAGGGCAGTTACACAATTCCAAATGTTATTTTTCAGAGACAATGACACAGTTTGGAATTTCATTTTTTTTTGGAATTCTTTGGCGAAAAGAAACACACCTTCAGGATCTGTATCCTCATCATCTTTTTGTGAACTTGGTTTTGGCCAATCAAAGCCATCAACATATGCACCAGCATACTGCTTCATCAAAGCATCTAAAGGCATCTCCGCTGGTAACATTTTACAAAGGAGGTAGTTGAAAAATATGTTTAGCAAATTAATAGAAATGTAAAGAGACTTGAAAAAATACCTTCTTTGGCCAGTTCCCCCAGCTCATTTTGGTGGTCTGCATTTTCCTCCATAAACTCTTGCTCATCTATGGTGCTCTCCTCATCAACTAAAAATATATATTTATGAATTAGAAACAATTAAATAAATATATACATTTATTATTTTCCCTACCATCCTCATCTGTTACAGATGAACTTGATTTTCTTTTTCGGCGTAAAGAGACAACTTCCTTTAAGGAATTCAAATGGATAGGAACGTTTAATTTTTCTTTACATTATTAGAAATGTGCTGCCTACCTCTATCAACCTACCTCTTTATCAACCTTATTTTCTGATGGTTGAACAGACACTAAAATGGTATTCATATTCAATTAAGTACATGTTTGCGTGTTTTAGTATAATATAAAGAAATGTACAAACCTTTTGTTGACATATTTTGAAATGTTAACGCCTTAAGCCTTTTGTCATACATTTGAAATTGGAGTTTAATTTCTACAACCTGCATCAACATCAAATAATAATATTTTAGTTATATCAAATACATTGATACGATTCTGATTTGAGACTCACTTGTTCAATGTTGGACCAGAAAAATTCCACCTCTCTGGCAATTGTACTGGCAATGTGTCGAAGGTGAATTTCTTGATCAGTCTTTGATCGTTCTTCGCTTTTCTTTTGCTCCTGATGATACCGAGCACAAGTGCGGACCAGCTGTTGGTAATTTAAAAAAAACATTATTAGTGCTTGGTGCTGTGCCCAGTTTTCTTTGTTGTCTGACACCTTACTTTTTTTGCTGCAGCTTCTTTCCATCTTCTTTCCTGTGCAAAATCTGCAGCCATCCACTGCATTTCCTCTAAAAGATAGTCCCAGTGAGACTTTGGTCGTGAGGCCTCCATAAGTTTAGGAAGCCTACTCGATGACCACTGTCCATCTTTCCTCAGTTCCGAGATGCGCAGATGTACTTGACTCTCCTGGAAGATGAAAGTTGCATATTGTTAGTCTACTGCTCCTTATGGTACACAAGTGCTATGGCTGCTTACAAGTTTCGCCTGCTCAATTTGCTTGTCTTGAGAACCATCTTGTGTTGTCTGCATAGAACCACTTTGGCAAAAACCTCCTGATTTGACTGAGGAAATGCCATTGGTACCGGTGAGTTTGGACTGGGAGCTTGGGTTTGTGCCTGAGCAGGGACGTGTAGTAACTGCATTATGAGCAGTAGATACAGAGTTCGACAGAGAAGCAGAAGACACATTGGACAT
>JAPMNZ010903184.1:0-10372 GCA_029875035.1 Pomatoschistus microps
GGAATGAGACGAGAACTCTTACCCTGATGAACTCTGTTAGAGTATTGTATATGTATGCTCCACGAGGCATGAAGAAGCAACTTCCGGGACTGAGATCATGAAAAAAGAAAAGTTCTTGGTCCTGTAAAAGAAAACAGCAAAAGTATACTTTAGTGAGTTCACATGTTCAGCAGATCCACAAGTACAGCCAGTGAAAGGATTGACTGCACAGGAGTGATACTCCTGCACAGCGGGACGCAATTCAGTCGTCACACAATATCACACCTGGAAAGCTTCAGGCAAACTATAGCCTAGTGATGAAACACCACCTAAAGATCTTGTTCCAGATGGATATAGAAATATATTTTCAAAAGGACATAATATATATAATACCATCACATAGGACACAGAAAAAATGATACAATCTGTAGAGAGCAGCTCCAAAAAAATAAAAAGTGGGGATAAAAAAAGAGCTTTCCTGGAGAGAAGGTTTAGATCTCTTTTGAATGTTCCAAGACAAAGTATTTGCTTGAGGAATTAAAAAGAGGTTGCCAAAACAGTAAAAGCCCAATCACCTGGGTATAAGCAAGTTGGGAATTATGATCGTCTGATTGGCTTTGTTTGAAATCAATGAAAGTGTCATTTCAGCACAGTTATGTTTGGATAGCACTAAAACAGAACCAAAGGGAAATACTATAGACTGATTTATGTCCTAACTATTAAGTGTTTGAGGTGAATTGTGTGCACCTGAAGATCAGTGCCATTTGATCTTCAGGTCAGTGTCATAGAATGACAAGTGTACAACAGGATTATAGTGCTCTCTAGTGGATTCATGGCATCATTACAACAATTGAAATTAAAACAAACATCATAGTCATGTTACAATTTAGGTATCATCCAGTTGAGCAGCAGAGACACTACCGACTTTACATAGATTACATAAACTGGGTAAAGGAGTACTTTATCCCCGTAGGACAATTCATCCTCTGCATTGACCCATCCTGATGCCACTAGGGCGTCTATCAGGAGCAGTGGTGGCCGCAGTACAGCGCCCGGGGACCATGCTCTGCTTGATTGGCTCGGCTTATTGGAAGTACATGGAATTCAATTGGAATTGAGAACTTCAAAATATTTTATTTGTTTAATGTGTGATGGGCCACAAAGTAGATGACTTCTGTAATAAAATGTTTAATTAAAAAGTCTAAATCGGGGAAAAAAAAGCCATGTGCACCATGTATGTTTCTTGAGTTGATTCAGCAATGAAGAAGGCCATTTTTCAGTCTCATGAAGCCTCAGTAAGGGCTAAAGATAGCGTTTGTTCTCACATTCCATATTGCTCTATTTCTCAGAGCTCAACGTGACTGCCTACACCAACTTACTTTGCCAATCTTGCGATGGTCTCTATTCTTGGCCTCCTCTTGAAACCGCTCCCACTCCTTCAACATTTTTGAATCTGGGAAAGAAATCCCATAGATCCTTTGCAGTGATTCCATGTCAGAGCGACCTTCCCAATATGTTGAAGAATTCTGACAATGACAAATTAGTAGTTAATTAGTAGTTATTTATTTAATGGTGTTATTGCTTTGCCTGGAATGCTTAAAAGTATGGCATTTTACTGTATCTTAACATACAACCCATTATCACAACTGGCATTTGCTTGTCTTAATGTCTATAATTAACATACACAATTCTTAAAGCAAAGTATGTGACACAGGGGATCACAAGAGGGGATCTTAAATATAAGATTACAAATGAATTACAATTACAATACAAACCTGTGTTTTCGGTGTCTCAACCTGTATGTGGCACACACTCTGTTCCAGCTCTGATTAATAATGTACTGAAGCTGCAGAGGTTTCGGTTGTTTGGTGAAATCAATCGGATTTAATCCCAAGAAACTAAACCAAAATGACAAGCGGTTTCTCAAATACAAGGCTTCTTGCCTCTAAAGTCGGTGCATTTAAATCTCACTTCCCGCTGAAAGGAGGGAACACAAACACAGTGCAGTCGGTGCACATGCAGCATGGGTATTTGTGTGAAAGACCATGTGAAGTGAAGAGGCTTTCTGTGCTCAATTAAATACTGTGAAACCCTCTGCAAGTACAGCCAAGTCGCCTTATATTTGAGACACCCACATTTCATCCGTTTGAACATGTTAATAAGAAGAATATGGATTTATTTAAATTTAGGGATATCCATCCATCCATCCATATATAAAAATCAGGACAAAAACTTTGATACGAAAAGGCCCTTTATGACCTTTTATGATTTTCTTTTGTCTTATTTGCATCTGTTTTGCTGTATCTGCCTTTGTGAAATCTTGAGGACCCCCTCGGAAACGAGATGATTCATCTCAAGGGGCTTATCCTCTAAATAAATAAATAAATAAATAAAAATTCGTACATGTTGATCATGAGTCTAGTGACCCAAAACACAATGTATTTTAATTAGGGCTGTCAAAATGATCGCGTTAACGCACGTTAATACATTTTTTACATTAACTCATTGACTGCCAGCCGATTTTGATTACAAAATCTGTAACAGAGCAGGTCTCTGGGAATCCACGTTTTAAAAGAATTCACGCGTGACCGCGGGTGCTGCTGTTTCCTGTATGAACTCTGCGAGCTGAGCTGCAGGCGCTCTGGACAGCGGTTCCCACCTCCAGCAGCTATGATCACGGCGAACGGCGCCGTAACGTCATAATCCAAGACCACGCACAGAGCCGTTTTCTGCTTATAATGTGCGTGTCTTTGCCTAACCGGTGCACACAAAAAACACAGCGCTGAAGCTGGAGTACGGAGCTTCAGTCTCCTCCGTGTCTTCTCTTGAAGCGCACTTGCTAAATTAAAGCTGGGATACCTAATTTTCCCTTCCACAACCAGTTCATGTTGGTTGTGCCAAAAAAAGCAATGGTGTGGGAAAATCAAACAGATTTAATGACATTCTGCCTCAGACTGTTTTGAAATGTCCCTCACCTCTGTAACAAACAATAGTTTTGGTCTGAGTCTAAACAAAAAGACAGAATGTTAATAATGTTGTTGTTATAATAAACAAATACAGTACATATGGAAACTATGCTGTCAGTTATCTTCCCATTCAAACAACCATTTACAGAAAAACATGGCATCATTTTGTCGATAGTTTGAAATGCGATTAATTACGATTAATTAATTTTTAACCTGTAATTAACTAGATTAAAATGTTTTATCGTTTGACAGCCCTAATTTTAATTCAAAATAAAAATCATGCAGACATTAATTTTTACCAACTTACTTTATTATTATGATTTATTCTTATTGGAGTTTGGAAAGTAACTCTTGCTTATGTCCATTTAAAAGTATGTCTCTGAAATCAAGCGTCTAATTCAGACTTTACCTTATAAATCTTCAAAGCTTTGATCTTGCCTGTGTGTCGAACATGGGGACCTCGACACAAGTCAATCAAGGGTCCACATCTGTCAAAAAATAGAAAAAAATGATTCCAAAACAATAAACCAGACAACCTTTTATATTGCATTAAATTCCAGGCAAGTACCTGTACACTGTAGTTGTTGGGGTGGTTACTTTCTCATTCAGGATCCGAGCTTTAAACTTGTTGTACTGAAAGTGTGGACAGTTGAACAATGTATCTATGTTCATAAAAGATCTGATAAAATGTGCTTTGATGCAATACCTTGAACATTTTTAGTAGTGTCTCTTTGCTGACTTCTAGTCTTTCAAATGGTTGCTTTTCTTTCATCACCGACTTGCACAATGTTTCCAGGTCCCCAAACTCAGTGCTTGACACTCCCCTGAATAATGTCATCCACAATATAATTTTGAGTGATTTATCATTCAAATGAATGAACTCAACTCAATAATACATTGTTGAAAGGGGGAAAAATATTACTTACTTTTGTCCATCTAAATGCATGTCATAGTAAAACCCATTCTCAATTGGGGGACCATAGCATAAGCAGCCTCCATAAAAGCGCTCCATGGCCTCTCCGAGGATATGTGCACTTGAATGCCAGTAAACCTAAGATAAGGTAAATCTGTTTCAAAACATTTCCTTTGTGAAAATTACATTCTGACATGCGACAGACCGCCTGAGCATCTTCATTGTCAAAGCGTAGGATCTCAAGAGAGCAGTCCTGTTCCAGAGGTCGATCCAGGTCCCAAAGCTCACCATTCACTCGAGAAATGACGGCATTGTCAGCTAAACCTTGGCTGAATACAAAAATATACAGATACAAAAAATCAATCATATTAACATTAAAAATCATGTGTCAAACTTGTACCAACCTGATTTCTGAAGCCAGTTGATATGGTGTGGTGACCCAGGCTTTGCCTACTATTTTCTGGCCATCTGGAAGCTCTACGCTGATGGGCGTGTCTTTGATAGCTCTCTGCGCGAGTAAAGCATCACTCTCCTTCTTTAGTTCATCATAAAGGCTGAGGCGATCCTTTATGTACTCAGGCCATGGCTTAAGCTATCAAAGTTAAAGGAATATTACTAAATGTTGGTGTACAAACATGTGTTATACACATTTACCTCTTTCACACCACTCGCAGCATTTTCCTGTTTCTTTTTAATCTTATTTGAATCATCCGTTTTTCTCTCCTGTGTAGACAACACATATAATTTTATTTTGACAAAATATATTGTTAGTACTACTTAAAAATAAGTGAGTTGTAGTTTGCAATGCATTCATCTTGCTGGAGGGGCCTCATGCTTCAGTAATAAAGGTTTAATACCTCAGGCTACCCCATGAACGATAGTGTGAATCTAGTTTGAGAAAATGATGGTGGTAGATTGAGACAATGGTCCACACAAGCAGCTTCAAATCCATTATTCTATCCCAGGGCAGCTGTGACTACACTAGTTGCAGTTTACAACCACTGCAAGTGGATTAAGAGAATTCTTTCAGTATAGCACTTTCAGAAGCTTTGACAATGACAATAAGTGTGAGGCATTATTATGAGTTTAAATTAAAACGCCATTTCATCTTTCCATGAAAGGTGGCTGAAATACCCTGTCCCGAGTTTATAAGGGAGGGGTGTCCCCAAAGGGTTTCAATCCCAACCTCAGCAGACTTCACCCCGGTGCAGTTTTATCCTGAAGATTTTAGGAAAATGGTAGAGTCTGGTGTGCTCCTGCTTGGGGTGGAACTTCAGCCACACTGGCCTTTACTGGAACCTGTTTGACACCCCGATATAAGGCATATACTATCTAGGTGCAATAAGATCGGGTTGACAGGTGAGCTCGTTCAATAGAGCAGTCCTGTAAAGCTTTTTCAATAGATTGATGGTAAAGCCTTCTGAACCCATGGTGTGATCACTGTGGTTGCTAGACAAACCACTGGCGAGTTATTTTGTTGTCCACCCAAGAATCGAACACATATTCAATGTTGGAGTCCAAAATTCACTAATTTAATAGTCAGACGAATTATGCCGTGTTACTTTTTAACAGTTGTCTACCTTCTTATTACTTGTGGATTTGTGACACTGCTCTTGGTTCTTTGTGGGCTTGTCCTGGTTGCAGGCTCTCACAGGGATCTGGTCAGACACTCTCTGCACTAGCTTCAGCTCCGCTTGCACACCACGGCGGAGGTGCACGAGCCGGTATTTCAGCTTCTCATTCTCGGTCCGCAGGGTCTCCAGCTCTGGGGAAGCAAAATCCTGACCATCCGCATAAAATCCTTGACCTAAACTATCGCGGAGACTTGTTATTTCCCGAGTTAGGTCTTTAATTTGTTCTTCTTGGAAAGCCAGGCGTGCGGCAAGGACCTCCGCCATCTTTAAACTACTGTGGCCCACTGTTGGAGACTTCCGGTCCCTTGTTTTGTTTAATATCTTATTTCATTATTGTTTGATTTATCGTATATTTTTGTATTTATTGTGTTTATTTTAGATATAGTTGTATAACTGCTACTGCTACTTCTACTGCTTCTCTTACTTCTTAAGTTTTATTTAATATAGTTTATTATTTATATATTTCGAATAATCACTAGTAATATTTTTCTTTTTAATTATTGGTGTTTTTAAATTTTTTATTTGAAAGTGTTTGAAGATGAGCATGGGCTGCTTGAACTGAACTCTGGGTGGCAGTGTCGGGTTGGTGTTCGCTCATCGACCTCCTCGGTGTTCGGCTTGTGTGTCCTGTCCTGTTCGAGCATCTGGATATGTAAACATTGAACTGACTCAGGCAAGTGTCCAAATTATTATTTAAATGTCTAACTAAACAATTTAATGTAAGCAAAATTCAAATTGAATGGATGTGGACGTATTGTTGCCAACATAAATTAGAGCTAAAGAAAAGTTAGCTAACAAGCTAGCTGCTGCTAAAGCCAACGCTAACTATTGGATTAACGCAAACTCCTTGAAATCAAATGATCTATTTTCTACATTTGTATTTTCAATTTGTTTGTATCCAATGTGTGTGCGAATGTCTGTATGTTGCTTTATCAATCATGGAAGTTGTATATGATAATTTGCAATTCTATATAATTTCTTTGGATTCATAATTATTGCTCTTTATTTAACAAGGTGAGTCCCACTGAGATTTCAGAATCTCCTTTTAGAGGAGTCCTGGCCTCAGAGAGATGGGAGTAATTGTACATGCTTTTAGTGTCAAATCATCATTTACATTTTATTCGAGTCATACAGCTAAACTTCTCTTTTATTGCTTAATCTGCAGTATTTTGTTTCTTTACAAGGAAGGCTCTTGTAATACACTCAGGGGCTGACCAGAAAGGAGGAGTGGGTGGGGTGGTCGTGGTTTCCGGTTGACTGGTGAAGACAATCGCAAAAAAAAAATGTTTTTATTCTCATAATTCCCAAAATCTACTAGCCTTATTTGTTTCTGTTTTTAATCTTTCAGGTGTGGCATGCATCATTTTTGTCATTGATAGCATGGCCTCAACCTCCAGCTTTGCTCCTCCTAAACTCGCAAACTTCATACTCACAGAGCGCCTTGGCTCTGGGACCTATGCAACTGTTTACAAAGCTTACAGAAAGGTACATGGCTGATCTGTGTGTTTGTCTGTCTGCATATGTATTTCTCTCTATCTTTATCCTTTTTTTGTCTAGGGTGACAGCAGAGAAGTCGTTGCCATAAAAGTAGTTGGGAAGAGGACTTTGAATAAGGCTTCAACTGAAAATCTTCTCACCGAAATTGAGATTTTAAAAACAATAAAACATCCACATATAGTCCAGCTTAAAGACTTTCAGGTAGATTTTTTTTTTTTTTTTACAAAATTAGTGAGATCAAATCAGAGCCTGCTGCCAAATTACAAACGGGCTCTATCCTAAATGTTTTTGCAGTGGGATGCAGAAAACATTTATCTGATTCTTGAGTGGTGTTCGGGAGGGGACCTATCCCGCTTCATCCGTAGTCGCAGAATTTTACCTGAAAGAATCGCAAGGCGTTTTTTACAACAGATTGGTAATTCAGTGTTTGTTTTTAATCTCAGATTTCTAAATACGATTTTTATTAATGACAGTGTTGGGTTACTTCACAAAATTGGTTTATTAGCTACATGCATATTACTAATTTCTTTAAAAAAATGAAAGGAAGAGTTAGGTACAGTAAGAAGTTTACATTACTTTGGGATTATTTTATTAGTAAAATAATTTATTTTTTTAATTGCCTTGTTTTGTGTGTTTTATTTCAAAAATATGTCTAAAAAAACTACATATCACTGCTGCAGATGTTTTGCATGTTTTTTTCTGGCTGCAGTCATTATCTCTAGTTTATTTCATATTCAAAAAGTATATTTGAAAGTACTGCGTCACACAACCTAAAAAGTGTTTGTAACTGAGTTACACCCAGCACTGTTTATTGAGTTGATAAGATGACTTGTGATGACTTGCTCTGTTTCATATGTGCCAACAGCATGTGCTCTGCAGTTTCTTCATGAGAAAAATATTTCACACCTTGACTTAAAACCCCAGAATATATTACTAAGCGGATCTGTTCTTAAACTAGCCGGTATGTACATTGTATTTTATTAAAGTCCACTGTGTACTGTGCAAAAAACATTTTAATGAATTTTTCATAATTTAATAACTTAAAATATTACTTTCTTAAGATTTTGGCTTTGCTCAGCATATGTCCCCTTGGGATGAGCAGAGTGTCCTGCGGGGTTCCCCGCTGTACATGGCTCCAGAAATGGTCTGCAGGAGGCAGTATGATTCTCGAGTTGATCTCTGGTCCGTAGGTGTGATACTTTATGGTGAGTTACTGTTACTATTACTGTTGAAATGTAACATGACTCATCCAAAAGATATTCTAAGCACAATGTACTTTCACTTCAAACACAATATATAGAGGCATTGTTTGGACGTGCACCCTTTGCATCAAAATCATATTCCGAATTGGAGGACAAGATTCGCAGTAATCAGCCTATTGAAGTAAGTGTAGTTGACATATCTCTCCCAACCACTAGATGGCATTAGTTTGACATTGCTCTATTAAGCTAGAAACCTGGCCTGCTATGGTGCCTCTTTAACTATTATCTGATGATTTGATTAGTTTCAATTATATCATGTTTCAAATATGCCAAAGGTATTCTAATCATATAATGATCAAAATTACAAATGTCTTGTGTTTCCTGAACCAGCTCCCATCAGGGACGAGAGTGTCCAAAGACTGCAGAGACCTGCTGTTGCGTTTACTGGAGAGAAATCCAGATGCACGGATCACCTTTGCAGAGTTTTTTTCGCACCCTTTTGTGGACTTGGAGCATATGCCAAGTGTAGAGAGTCTTGGAAAAGCAGTAAGAGAATATGAGGAGAGACATGGTTGTGATTGAATAAGCACATGTTCCATTCACTCATTTCTATCCATACATTCATAAAGAGTGGGAAGCTGCCACAGTTTGCATTCATTATGGTTTCTTTTGCTTCTTTTCAGAAAGACTTGGTAATGCAGGCTGTTCAGAAGGATCAGGAGGGGGATAGGAGTGCTGCTCTCTCTTTTTACTGCACTGCTCTAGAGCACTTTGTGCCAGCTATTTACTGTAAGAGTCAGAGCTGTGTATCATATCTGGTCTAAGATCATGTTTTGTCGTTTTGAACATCGTGTTAGATAAAGAATAACAGCACTGCCCTTCTCTAGATGAAACGGATCGACTCCGCAAAGATTCTTTAAGGCAAAAGGTAAGGGTAAAACCCCAGAAACTTCTTTTTAAATATTTACTAGGATTGTTTAATTTGCCTCAAAAGGTCAGCCAGTATGTGTCCAGAGCAGAAGAATTAAAGGCACTGATGGCATCTGACAACAAACTGATCTTTGAAGAAGCCCAAACTGCAAGGGATGTTCTGCGAGGTATTACAAGCAAAATACCCTGTTTTTTTAATAGAAAAATTGTGGTTTCTCCACACACAGTGAACAATACTATAAAAAAAATGAAAAAATAAAACATTTAAGTGCAAATCAAATATAAAAAGAATGTTCCAATAATGGAGGCGCGTAATAATGACTTATGAATCACTCTTAAATTATCCTTTGAGCAAAATAACAAAAACAAACCTAGGACGACTTCATAAAACCGCTGAATTCACCGACTGAATTCACCGACACAGGTCAGAGCCTCAAACAGGTCAAATACAAGAAAGCAATGATTAAAAAAACACTGGTCGATAAGGGGCTGATGACCAATGTCCATATATGTTGTTGAATGTTGTGTGTCCTGGATCATCACCTCTGTCCTTTTTGTTAGGACAGAGGTCCTTAAGAGACCCTCCTGTTCAGTGCTTTCTGCAGGTGCATCATGAATGGTGATAATCACTTTGGAATGCACCAAACCCATCTCAGTATACGTCTTAAACAATACGACATATAGAGCTCAAAAGGACGGTTACATCACATTTGTTCAATTGTAATCGAAACATTGTCTGTTCTTGTACAGAAATGTCAAGGGACCGTCCCCGACTGCTGGCTGCTTTAGATATGGCATCTTCTGCTATTGAAAAGGTATGGATTAGATTTCATGTAGATCATCTGAACACTCGCTGTCGTGTTACAGAGCAAAGACTGTGTTCCTAATCTCACTTCCTTTCTCTGATTGCAGGAGGAGAGCGGATTAGATGATTTTGAAGCCCTAGATTTATATCAACAATGTCTTGGTGAACTTCTATTAGCCTTAGCAGGTATATTTGCTTTATTCTTATTTAGAATTATTGCTTTTTTGTTCAATGTATGTATAAAGCACAATCCATACAGTGTAACCCAAAGTGCTAATTTAATATTTATGTACAATTACAGGTACTATGTTGTACTAGTCACATTTAACTTAAGTCTGAACCACATTTTTCTCAGCACTGGTAAAACATACAAAAATAATACTAAAAACGGTTTATTAAATCAAATTTGAAAAACTAAGCTCACTTCGGCCTCATACTCATCCTTG
>JAPMNZ010903641.1:0-11264 GCA_029875035.1 Pomatoschistus microps
TATATATATACACATATATATATATTCACATATATATATATGTGAATTATGTATAATTCATTTGAGCACGCCACGTCCAAGTTTTAAGTCTTTATAAGACTATAAAAATGGATCAAAGCCCTACTATATATACAAATAGGCGATAGTGCCTGAGGGAGTAGTGTTTTCAGAAGTTTGATTCCCTTGCATTTATGTGCTTGTTTCTCCCCATCTAGGCGTGTTTCCTCCAGGCACTCCGATTGACCCTGCCCATAGTAATGCCGAACCTATCAGTCATAGTCGTGGTGGACAAAGGGCAGAGAAAAGCTGTTGTGGTGGATTTGGCAAATCAAGCTCAAGGCTTTTTCACAGGAAAAAGTGAATCCCAACCTGGAGGAGTGGATCCCTTGAACAGCCTCGGAAATCCTAGTCCAGAAAAGCACAGTGCTCGGAACAGTAAAGATACTTCGCAGAAACCCTCAAGCTTCCTGGCCTCTGGTTTAGGACCCGAGCTTAGACTATATATATAAATATTGTATTCTCTATAATCTATAAAAAACATTCACCATAGTTAAAATCCTGAAACTAAACTAGTCCTGACCAAGTCTAGCGTCTGGGTTCCTGGGCACAAATGTATGAGGCTTTGGAAGGATGGATCAAATACAGACAACCCCTGTGTGGCTAAGTGGATAGCCACACAGGGGTTCGAATCCTGATCGGAACAAGACCTTTCTGAATGGAGTTTGCATGTTCTCCCTGTGTCTGCATAGGTTTCCTCTGGGTGTTCCAGTTTCCCCTACCACTAAAAACATGTATTAAATGTCTGGCAAGCGCCTCCAACATGGCAAAATAAAAACAATTCTCAAGCGCTTTGTGACTCTGGTCTGTGAAAGGCGCTACATAAATAAAGATTACTTACTTACTTAACGTGTTTTACACTACACTGTTTGTACACTAAGGTATACCTCAACCATAATATAATGTGTACTTTTATTCAACTAGAAGAGAAGAGAGAGCATCGGCATGACTGAAGTGAAGAGCCAGATTCCACTGGAGCCCATCTCAACAATTGGGATAGTTGCATCTCCCAACAGAGCCCCTGACGGATACTCCGTTGTGAGTATGGCATTCATTGACTGTGGATTGCAGTTCTGTAGTGATTCAGAAAAAAACACATCAAATTATACAACAAAGTACACATTATAGTACATTAATGATTATTTGTATCTGAATGTTCTCTGAGTGGATAAAGTCACATATAGAAGAACATGTATACATTAATGTTTTTTTAATTGAACTTGAATTGAGTTTAAAAGTTTTGTTTCTTCCAGTGTTGCATTTACACTGTTTTATGGCATAGACCTCTACCTTTTAGGTACAGCTCATACTCCCTCACCACACTTTATCGTTCTTCTGTTTTACAACCCCGAAACAGTTATCTTTTTCTTCTTTGCCCAATGTGCCCAGCCTGTTCTAATCTCTGGCACAGGACGCTGGGTTGGATTCCAAACAGCCACTGGCAGGAGGATGGTGTACACACAGCAGTGACAGAGAGAAACGCCACCAGACTTCCTTCTGTCTGCTTCGCTGCTGCACTACATTGTAGTTGATGTGCATATAGTCTGCTGCCTCTGCACCTGGGTTTTCAGATCATTCTTCTTTCCAGTTTCCACCCACTGTATACCGATTATATAGACATGTTGTAGCTGTCCTTTTTCTGTGTGTGTGTTTCGATCACACAAATAATGTAGTTCTAGAATTTCTTGAGCTTGGATGATTTCAATTGCTGCACATATGTAGATCTTGTGTAGGTAAATACCTTGGTATCTTAGTAATATTCAATGGGAAATCAAGAGCTCACAGCAGCTGCACAGTCAATAAACTGTACATGGGGAGTTCAGACTCAAATAGATTTCTGGAATATTTTTAAATCACTATGTGGTCTTTCATGTGCATATTTCACATAAAAACAAAATATCAACATTTGATCAGTGTACATGGAGGAATTTTCCAGTTATGCTGCTTAGACTTGCTAAGGTCTTTTAAGCCCTCATTCAGACTTCCTGCTTAATACTGACTGCTTACTTTCTCTGGCAGATCAAAGAGTTGATTAACTCTTTTGCTGTGCGATATGGCGCATTCACATTTGAACTTGAGCAGGTTGTTCCAGCACATGAGAGCATGGGCCTGGATCAAACACGCTTCCTTTGGGATCAGGACAGAGCAGCACCCTACATCAAAACACTACACTCACGCCCACTCACCCACATAGCAGGGAGACGCTGTCTACACATTCATCTAAGTATGTGACACGTCACATTCAGAGCCTCATTATATGGGCTTATGCTGAGGACTGAATGTTGTGTTGTTCCTTAAAGAAGTCTAATTTAAGTTGATTTGGGTGAATGCATGCATGCATGCGTGTGTGTATATAGATGTGCATAACTAATTTCAAGTATTGTCAGAAGTTCAGTAAGATTTTCACTTTTTTACCCTTTTATTGAAGCTCTATGTGACAGGTTAGAGCAGGCTTCCCTGGAGACAGATCATTATGCTTTAATATCCCTTTATTTACAGCTCTGCCTGTGATGTGAGTCTCTTGAGAGGCTTCAGAAGGCTTCCACATCTCTGGAGGACTGATGTCATCAGCCATCTTTCAGATCAACACTAAAGCATCATTTTAGGAAGTGGCAGTTAAAGCTGTCACTGTGTTTTAAATCATATTGTTGAAACATTTCAATGACACTGCAGTGACATGATGTTTGGTGTTATATGAGCTATTACTTTAAGGTAAAGGTTTTTGTTACTGAGCTGCGGAATTAGGCAGTGGGATTGTGCTCAGTATCGGCGTTTCACATTCAGCCTGCGTCACCCTGAGCTGCCGTTGGCTGTGGCAGGATGATGCCTGAGGTGCCTCGCAGGAGGACGCTGCCCTCGTTGCTACTCAACTTGACTTTGGGTTTCACAAAGCAAGCCCTTTGTTTACGGTGACAGGATGCGCGGGCTACTGACCTGGAAAAAGTGGCCAAGACGGCTTGTCTTGTAGGAGGAAGGAGGCTGGTGATGTATGGGCTCCTTCTGGGACCTTTCATGGAAGTGCTGTTGAGACGGCCTGTAATCCCTCTGTGCTCATACCTCCTCTCTTGTCCCACTATCTATCTCCGTTCACCACTCCCTACTCTCGTCCCAGAGTCACCGCTGCTTTTGCATGAATCTCCCCATGCCTTGTTCTCCCAGCAGTCACCAGGTCATTCATCATTATTGTCAAGGGGCCTGTGTGTGGGTGGCTGCAGAGATCTATGACTTCTTCATTTGAATGAACCTCATTAGATTGACTCTTCTTTGTAAAGGATCCTTTCAGAAAATAAGTCTGGCAGTTATTTAGGTGATTCTCACGTGGTAACCAATGGGACATGACGTTTCAGCCAGGCATATTGACTCGCATGAGGGAAGAGTCTCCCTGATATAGTCTGCATGCTATGCTTTGCTCTATCATTCTACCCCGCAAACCTGCATTTACATAGCAATGGAGTGTAAGGCCTTGAGCTTGATTTGTTGCTCTCATTACTGTCAATATAGTGTAATCCATTACTATGTGAACACCAAGAATCTTAAACATTTTATACAACTTTTTGTTGTAACCCATTTTGTCCTTTTTCTTGTCTTGCACATACAGTACATTCAGATTGAATCTTCCAGGGGACAGAACAGTGGAGTCGTTTTTTCGTTCTTTAAGAATTCTATTGCTGCACTTTTCTGAATATAATTCTAGCTTTCTCACAACACATGTTTGGTCTCCTTATTAGAGAAGAGCCTTGTCAAGGCATCTTTAATCAGCCTGGTCTTTAGGGATGATATTTTTAGCCACCTTTTCGGAGGCTAAGACTCCTTTACCCACGCAGAGCACTAATGAGATGGAGCGCTACTGTAGGCAAGCGTTAATTAAGGCTGGTATGCAAGAGAAGAGGCAAAAGCAACACGCTCATGGCATACATACATTAACTTTATCCCACCTCTTGCCTGTTTTTTACTCCTTGTTTTTTTCATGTAGGTTGCACAAACAACAGATGGCTCTGACGCCGACCTGTGGAAGGACGGTTTATTCAAATCCAAGGTCACTCGCTACCTCTGCTTCACCAGAAATCCTGTAAGTGTGAATGAAAACTTCTGCCTTTGCACACAGCAGCTCGCTCTCTTTGTTTGTCACGGGTTATTAGCCGAGTTTTCCATTGCCACAGTATCCTTGTGGACTTTGCACTTTGATCAGAGAGTCCCATTTAAATAGCCAGCGTTCCCGGTTTTTAACTTTCAGATATAATAGATTCACATGCATATTTTAGATGCATAATATTCCATGGCGAGGTATTTTTCATAGTGTGGTCCTCTTGAGATTATTATTTATGTTTATTCATGAAATATCAATGAGCGGTATTTTAACTATTCAAATTTTTCAATCAACTGCATCCCTACAGAGAAATGTCCCGACCTGTGCGTGTGGTTGTGTGTGTGTGCACTTCAGGGTGTGTGTGTGTGTTTGTGTGTGTGTGTGTGTGTGTGTGTGTGTGTGTGTTTGTGTGTGTGTGTGTGTGTGTGCTTTGGGGTACATGTGCATGTCTGAGTGTGTGTGTGTGAATAAATATGATAAACCAATGCCTGGTCCATAGGCCATCTAGTCAGAGCAAGCTTTCTGTTGTGTCCTTTGACAAGACACTTCACCCACATTGCTTGGTATGAGTTTTGTCAATCGTCAAACAACAGGGGAGAGCCGAGTTGGTTTGGAATAAGACATGGTTTGATGATGTTCCACGGATGCTGTACAGTACTGACAATAATTGATTAGCAAACAGACACTTACTTATTTACTAATTTTAAAACTATATACATATATGTAAACTATATACATAATATATGTTTAACTAATTTATCTAAATTACCATGTTTCTCACTAACTTGCATAATTAAGACATGTGTGAAGAAATAGAAATGTGTACGAGTTGTAGTATAGAGCATTCAAATTTCCTTCTCAGCCTTCTGTATATGGTTTTACATGTCCACAATGTTTTAATGATTTTGACACAAATAAAACATGACAGAGCCATCAACAAAGGCTATTTTGTCTGCCAGTCAAAGGAGCACCTACTGTAATTGTCCATGACAAAAACAGATTCTATAAAATTAGCCTCTGAATTATGTGAGAGGAAGTAAATAGTCTGTGATTTATCATACTCTAGGTTAGTGTAAGATAGCCCTTTTTGTCAGTTTGTGATGGGAAAATTCTCACTCGCAAAAGAGCAAAAGAGGTCCCATGCATAGTAATAACATTCATCCATATTCCTCCTTAAGTCGGTATAAAAACTATGAATAAAAAATGGTTCTAATGGTAATGACTGTTGGGCAGCAGTCGCTGTGGAATCTAACCTCTCGAATGCATCAAGTCACGCCTGGCTCGTCCCACTCCGTGCATTATTACAATTTATTATGGCCAAAAATGAAAATATAATGGGACCCAGGGAAGAGTCATGCTTGAAAATGTCAACTACACTAGGGCTGATTGTTTTTAACCAGTCCCATTCTGTTGATCAGAGCACTATCAGCAGCCAGCTCCTCTCCAAAAGGTTGAGAATGATTACAATTCTTTTTGCAGAGAAAAGCTATTAGGGAGTAATTACTTCTGCTATTTTGTCAGCTCTACTTTTTAGTGATTTCCTGTGCTTTTGGTAAATCATCTACTCTATCTCGTCACAATGAGAAAAATTGCAAATTCTTTTTTCATTATTATTTAATCATGTACTTTTCTTTTTCATGTGGGAGAGTGGTGGAGGTTTGGCTGACTGGTGTCGCCTTTTTTGGGTTAAAAGAAGAAAAATTGTTCATATCAATACAAGTTAGATCACAATACACACTCACAATACACAAAACACAATTTTAGTAGTCACTATTATAGCACAAGCTGCAATTATTCAAATCTTTGAAAACAATTGTATTGTTTAATTTAAAAGCTAAAAAAATAAGATAAGATGTAAGAACTAAGAAGTAAAAAAAAAAAAAAACATTGGTGAATATGATTTGAGAATATTATCAAAATTGAGTTTGACATTATAGAATTGTGACATTACTTCTACAACATTGATTTACATATAAATAAAAATACTCACAATTGCCAATCCAAATTCTAATTATCATATTTTGTCATAATAGTTCAGCCTGACTCTGGGATAAACATTATGATGAACGTATGGGTGTTTTGTGTGTATTTTATCACAATATTCATTCATTCAACTTCTTTAATTAGTGGTGCTACCTGCATGTGAATGTCAGATCCTGTCAGATCTCTGAAGCTAAGCAGGGCAGGGCCTGGTCAGTACTATAATGGGAGAACCCTGGAAACACCAAACTCTTGTTGTGTCTTCAGGCAAGACAATGTTTGCGTGAATGGTTGGTGGTAGTTGGAGGGGCCGATGGCACATACCGTACTGGTTGCCTCGCTTCTGTCAGTTTGCCTCAGCACAGCCGATTCTACTAGGGATGTACTGATCCGATATTCAGTATCGGTATCGGGGGCCGATATTGGTATTTTGTAAGGATCGGATTTGTTAAATATGGAGCCGATTTACGTCACTTTTCAGCATGCTCATGCTTTACAGCTAAACTAAACTAAATACAATGTAAAATTCTCTTTTTGAATTTTGTATTTAGAACAAGATTCTGTATGCTTTGTGAATTGTTGCTGCTGCTGCACCAGCAGTTCAAAGAAGGAGTACCTTCTAAAGGTGAAATATTCAATACCGATGTGATTCTTACCTATGACCCAACTCAGTTGGTCTGTTAAGCAAAAGCCAAACAATATTTTTGGTCATGTTATAATAATAAAAAGAAAAACATTTTAAAGTAATACTGGTTGCAAAATCTTTAATGCTTTGAAAACATTATAACAAATTGGATCGTATCGGTTCGGTATCGGCAAAACAAAATGTAAGATTATCGGAATCAGATCGGATTACAAAAAATCTGGATCGGTACATTCCTAGTTTCTACCGGAGTATTTAATCACCACCTGTAAGGAGTGAATGAATAATGACTTTGAGTGTCCAAAAACCTGCTATATAAAACCATTGCCTTATTATTCATTATTAATAAAAAGTTGTATCAATGACCATGATTTTTTTGCATACTCCTTTTATAATCATGTCCTGTGTTGAAGGGGCTTGACGTGGTTGTGGAAATCAAGCTGCCTGACATTAAGGACGCCTTGCCGGAGGGTTTCACGCCTTTACAAGAAACATTGGACAGTAGTAAGTAAACAGCCCCCTCCACGTGCTTCCAGCTCGAGCTCAGCTTATGCGGAGGTCCTGGGGGGCAGCTTTGCTTGAGATAGTGAATGTTTTATGGGTGCAGGTTAGCTTAATTTATGGCAGTGTGTGGGAATAAAATAAACATTTTGCCCCGGAGGTACAAGAGAAGAGAATCATGAGTCATTGTTTATCTCGGCTGGAGCCCTGCATTTCTTTATGTGCGGCTTATTTATTTATGTATTTATTTGGGGAGAGGACGAGTGGATGGGGGTTATCTAATATTAATGAAATGCGTTCCCCAATGCTTTAGTGCTTTTTGAGTGCTATGTATCCCGTCCCTCGCACTATCCACCATGCCTCGCAAATGTAATAATATTTGGGTATGGGGAGTAAGGACAGCTTGTTTATTATTTTTATTATCATTGCATTTACGCTGCACTTTGGAGTGTTGCCGGGGAAATAAATGAGGGAGGAGCACATGCAATATAGACCATGGCTATGTTTTTTGCCCGAACGGACAAAATAGATTATATTTTGTTTGGCTTAGGTGTAATTTAATGTTTTATTACTTATGTGAATCCATGTTTAATGTATACATGCAACATTATGTATGAGCTACCCTCCACAATATCTAGTCTGAATCCCTGATGTGCACTAGAGCTGATGGAGGATTCACTTTCCTGTGTCATTTCACCTACTAAAGTGATAAAAATGATAATAATGCGTTTGGATTTTGTGGCTTTCCATTGTCCAGTCCTTTTCCTTGGAGCACACTAAGTCACCCATTGCTTATATTAGCTTATGCATTATTCTGTGGATGCAGGGTAATGGCATAACCGCAAAGTCTACAAATGTTTAGTGCTTACATATATACAGCCAGATTTTTTTTTATTCTAGATGGATTTTAACAATGAAGAATCGTGTAATGATAATTTTAACACTTAGGATGATAAATAGGTGTGCTTGAGTTGGAGTGGGTTATTACAACAATTTACAAACAATATATAGTTTTATTCCTAGTAGTACTTATATCACTAATCAGACTACATCAAATGTGACAAATGTGTCTGATATTAGTGATTAGTGGTTAGAGTATTTCTCTTGCACCAGAGACGCGTTCCTCCTCCTTGGCTCCTCCTCTTGTGCTTTTCTAAACTTACTTTGTTTACAAATTTTATTTTCTGAATCTGTGATATTTAAATTATTCAACAGCGTTGCATGGGCATATATGTCCATTCATCCATCCATTTTCCTCCCCTTTGTTCATTTCCAGTCAGTAGCCACCCAATTCACAGAGCACTAGCCCCTCACTGATCATCTTGCAAGTGTTGAGTCCACAGGAGGATGGCTGCTCTGTCGGTGAGAGCATAGCCTTGATCTTTTAGAAGGGGCTTCAGGCAAAGTGTGGTTAAGTGTCTTGCTCAAGGGCACAACAACAGCATGAGTGGGAGTTGGTGGGTCTTGTGGTGGATGCAAACCAGTAGGGGTAGGTCCTGGCTCAAAAACGTCCATAATCACGTGCGCTGAGATGCTTGCAATACCACTCTGGGTCGATGGGGGTGGACCCGGAATAAGAATTAGCCCATGCCAATGCCATGCCATGCGTCTTCTTTCCTCTTAAAAAACGTCTCTACAGGAGGGCCCTCTCATGTGTGTCAATGCTGAGGGGAGTATATTTTTTTGGACCAGTCTACTTTAGCTTCTGTGGACTTCAGAAGCACTTGTTAAGTGAATGGGGCTAGTGGCGGCTGACGCATGCGCAAATGCGTTTTTTCACATTTTCCTGGTCCCACGGCCATTTTGAAACCGCCCATAGAAGATAAAGGGGCGGCACATTAGTCTCAACGGCGGAGATAGGCCCTCGATTTACCGATTTACTGGTCAATCTTCGAAATGAGCTTCCTCCGCAGAGTTGCTGCGCGCTCCCTTATAGATAGGGTGAGGAGCTCAGTCACACGAGACGAGGTCGGAGTAGAGCCGCTGCTTCTCCACGTCGAGAGGAACCAGTTGAGGTGGCTCGGGCATCTGTTCCAGATGCCTCCTGGACATGAGCACGTTCCAACAAGAAGAGGCCCTCAGCTAGCCTGGGAACGCCTTGGGGTCCCCCCGGAGGAGCTCGAGGTAGTGCGTGTGGATAGGGAAGTCTGGGCATCTCTGCTTAGATTGCTGACCACCACGACCCGGTGTTCTGTCGAGTCGCGCCGCTTGTCGAGTTGAGCTGCCTCAGCACAACTTGACAAGCGACAAGTGGATGGATAGTATCCCCGAATACATAACATGTGCGTTAGCCAATAACTCTCTATCGTTTACAGTTGTTTTAGCTAGTTGTGTCTGAACATGAACATTGCACATAATAAGAAAAACTTCTGTGACACAAAAACATTTCAAACAGCGAATTGATGTTTGTGACTTGAATTTGCAAGTCAGAGATTTATGTCGTTACATAACAACAAATTGCCTGGTGACTGGCTTTTTCTTATAATTTCATTTTTAGATTATCATCATAAACACTATAATGGAAGCTATCTTGCAATACTGTGAACCTCTCCACTAAAGTGCACTAAATACTGTGCCGTGAGATTGATAGCGATATTGTATCGTAGAAATATGGCATTGTGAGATTTGGATATTGTTAGATCCCTAAATGACACCAGGCACACTTCCAAACATGCACAAAAATGGCTTAAAGACGAGAAGGTGTAGTATCCTTCACAACCCATGACCTCAATCCCATTGAGCATGTGTGGACATTTCTATCAGGTGGAGTGTGTCAAACTTCCACCAATTTACTGTCAGAAACGTTAAGAAGGCTACCCAAAACATTTGGCGCAAGTTAAACAATATAACGGCAATTCTACCAAATATTAACTTGAATAAAAGGTTGAATACATACTTATATTGACATACCATTACATATGTCAACAGTTCCGCTGACATGGCAAGTGCGGAAGCGAATATGAGATTGAGATTTAAACACATGGGTGTAGTTAATTGTCTGTTCTCTGATGCTTTCATTAATTATTATTAACAAATCCTTTAAAACTGTGTGGATTGAAAGATTAGGTGACGAATAAGGAATTTTCTACAGTGAAATTCTGTAGGTGCTTCTAATCTGTAATCTGTCATTAAAATGTTAAATCAAGGTTTATAAGGTCCCTTGGCCTCGCTACAATTTCATAGCTCAGTAAAACTTTTTGACCAGTTCCATATTTCCCCTAAGGATATACTGTACGTAAAATGGCCATAGATATTATTTTAGCTTCACTCTCAGGGCGGAAATAGCTCTCTGTCTGACACACTGTTGCGTCTGACTCCTCAGAGGAAGCTGCCATGAGGAAGAGGAGGCTGTGTGTAAAACTGAGCCCTCGCACCACCACTCCGACAGCTCTGTGTGACATCCAGATCGTGGCCAAGTCAAAGTACCATCTTGTTAACTACACCTGCGTCGGGTGAGCCTATGCTATAAATATACGTTCAATCATTTATTACTTACAGGGACTGCCATGTTCAGCCAAGTGTAATAATGTGATGTAATTTTATGTTTTACACAGGGAGATCAATAACATGTTTGTCTGGTGCCGCTTTGGAGATGTCTGTCCAGAAAAACTTCAAACAGCCAACAAATCTAACAGTATACCTCAAAATGCCAGGTAAAGTCACACATGCATACTCTCATTTTCTATAATGTAGCCTTAACAAAGGCTGGATTGCATATATAATGTACTGAAAATAAAAGTAGTATTTTTGAGTGAACAGTAAAAAGATGGCACAAGAAACTTCTTTTGTATTTTAGCATACATTAAGACCATGGTGGATGTTGCATGAGAAAACGCATAATGCCACCACCAGGGGTACACTTACATTGTACATGTGGAGTCTTGAACCTGATTTCATTTAAAGGCGCTGTAAATGGCCTCGCTAGTTACCAAACTAGCTATCCAAGCAGCTAAACATAGATGCAGAAACTCTTCAGAAGAACTTTACTGATCCAAT
>JAPMNZ010903665.1:0-14526 GCA_029875035.1 Pomatoschistus microps
ATAACAAAACAGATGTCATACGTTTTACATCTGTTTAATAAATCCAGCACCCCTGGCCTGGTGCCAAATGTCACCTTCATAACTAGAAAGTAAGCTTTCCCCTGACAAACTAAGCAATTGCTTATCTTTAGCCAACACGTTAACAATAGCAGCATCTGATGCTTGCCCCTGTCCCACAGCCAAGCATATGCCTGGGCTCTCCCCCTTGCCTCTTCTTCCATGCTCTTTCTTTTTTCTTTCCTTTCTCCTCTTCTCCTTCACTTTCTCCAGAGCTTTGCATTTGAAATTGAACAGACACACAGCCAATTTATCATAGGCTGACACGTGTCATGTCCAAGGCCTAACCACAGGGACTTACAGTAGGCATTGCATTTATCCCCTTTGTTGTCAGCAAAGACCAAGACAATACCAAGAGCTATTAAAAGGGGCAGGAAAGTGAAGGAGTAAGAAGTGCAAAAATGAAAGAGGTGAGAAAATACAATGAAGTACAGCTGAGATTGCATACTTCTAATGTGTGTCCCTTGAAAAGGTTGCAGACCCTCACAAAATTAATGAGATAATATCACATTCTCCTTAGTCTAAAATCAAATCCCTGTGAACAAAATAAATAAATAAAAAACTTGCTGAACTGAAGTGGTAAAACCCATCTGATCTATCAGAAAAAACATAACGTAAAGCAACTAAGGACATTCCTAAATACTTGAATAAGTCATAAAGTTCATTTAGTTGCTAAGCTACCATTCAGAGGATTTCATAAGCTTCTCTAAAGAGCAGGAAGATACTTAAAGGTAATCATTCTTGAGACATGAAAAGACGACAAAACTGTTAATGTGCATCATGTAAAACCTTTTCTCTATAATAACATTATCGCTGTATTATCGCTTCTCTCTTTGAGCTGTTTCTTTAAAATAACACAAGTGCTTATCGTTATACTCTGTGTGGAAAGGCAAAATGATGACCCTGTGTGATAGTACTGTCACTACAAAGAATGTATACTTCTCCTTATGCAGACAAGGTAAGAGAGATAAAGGGAATGGGGACAGAGGCTAATGAGATGAGGGAGGGGTGTAAGAGCACGCAATGAAGTTATGAAGGTTATTAATTGCCATCTTGCATATTCACACAGCTTACATATTACCTCAACTTAACATGAGTATTTGACGTGCATGTTGAATAGGATGAGATTTATATTCTACTCCAAGACACTATAGGATTATAACTGATAGACAGTCTTGACAATAGACAAAAGGCTACCTCTTATTTCAAGGCAGCATTTTTGTTACAACTTCAGACACCTTAGCTAGTAGCAGGCCAATGAGAGCCACTGAGACTGTTCATTAAACAGTATAAGTGACCTTTTATAACCAGCTTTGGAAACCGTTTTAGGTCTGCCAGTAATTAACAAGTGGTTATGCATGGAAGACAATTAATGGAAGGTCAAGTGTTCGCCTGGTACCCTTTTCAAGATGCTATTGGGCCCTTGACACAGACTCTGAAGTTCAGAGCCCATCAGATTGTGCCTGGTTTTCAGGATAATACGTCTCACATGGGACTAAGTCACCTCTCACAGTTCCATTTCTGTCGAGACATGGAGCAATGACTGTAATGTAGCTGATAAATATCAGAGAAATCAAACAGATATGTGGAGAACCGAAGAGAGACCCTGGAGTCTCCATGTTTAATGAAATGTGCGCAGGCTGTTCAATACTACACAGTTCAGGTGATAACTGAAATGAAGGGTAGCCATCATAAGTTGGCCAACTGGCTAATCATAAAGGGAGACAGTCCAGCCATTTACGACACACATAGCTGAGTTATTCCTCTCGCCCTGTCTGGTATATTTACCCTATTTTTTACTTTCATATTGTAAAGGCTGATGTTGACTGCTATTAAATTTCCCTGGAGGGTGCGCTCCTTCACTCACATGCTCCTATCAAATGAGCCAACAAAGCATATCACTGTGTCGTGTCGCGAAACACTGCATCACCTTTGTTCACCCTTCATCAACCCACCGCCCCCATCCTATTACCCCAGGACTATTCCCTATTCCCTGCTTAACCCTTGTCTACAACCCCAGTGTCACACAGGAGCGCCACTCTGCTCTTCTATTCCACATGCTCTAACCTTCACTGACACTGAACATACACTTGTTGCCCCTGACAAATGAAAATGCATACAAATACTCTGGGCCCTAATGCATATGAATATGCTACACACATCAAGTATAATTTAACCGTGAGCCAGATTTAATGTTTTTAAGACCTTTGCCCTGTATTTCATCAACGCATTCTATTCAACTTATTTTTCTTTGATATTCTGCTTTGCAATGCCAAGCAAAAAGCACAGTAAACAAACACGGTTGAGCTAAAGGAAAAAAGTAGAAGAAGAGAGTGGTATTCACATCGTCTTTGCCAGTTGCCTGCCCCGGCACCTTTGGGATTAGTGAAGTTTGATTTCATGGCTTTCTCTCTGTTAATTAGGGTTTTGAGGTGACTCTTGGAATGGAAACGGGCAAAATGTTCAAAAAAAGATAAGCTTCTTCCCACATCTCTACCTTCCAAAACGTGTGACCCATATACAGCAATACCCTGTGAAGAAAGTAGAACAATCAAGTTATTTCATTTGAAGTTATAGGCCATGCTGTGTTTGTGAGCTTCTGCCAACATAGGCTGGGCAAATCAGTCAAACTAATAACATGAAATAGGCTGAAAACATGTTTTTGTCTTATTAGCAATGCATACATTTGTACCCAATCATACATGTCAATTAATACATCCCCTGCTGGTGTGGTGAGGCACTGCATTTGCCTCTTACCTCTTATACAATGTAAAACCAGATTTGACAAGATTTGACAAGATTTGACCATTGAATATCACAGATGCTCTCTTCAAAGTTATACTTGTCCAAATAGATTGATTTGCATGTACTTTCTTCCTGTTTAACAAACTTTATAAATCTGTCTTACATTGTATTGCAAATTATATATTATTCAACAATGGACGATATATAATAAAGTGAAAGAAAATAGCATTGGAGAAGAGGAAGCAGAGGAGTGAAGTACGCAGAAGCATAACAGGGCAGAGGGGGAACACTAACAGGGTGCTGACAGCATGTAGAACAGTCACCAGATATTTAATCAGAGAAATGTATTTTCCTTCTGCTCCGTCCAGAAAACTGCTCAGCGGTCAGACCTGCTGCGGCGACACAAATACATGTCGGGGGAGGTGTGGACAAAGCCGGGCGTAAGGTTATGGCATGTAGATGATTGGAATGGGGCTGTTTCTACGGAAGCTGCCACATCCCACCGAGCGCCTGTCGCTGGCAGATGACAATTCCACAGCCTGGTCCACCTTTACATGTTGAAGAACTACACAGACATATGTGTCAGACTCTCGTGTCATCATTAGCAGACATGGATCAGTCATTTCAAACTAAGTATATTCTGAATTTTTGTGTGTACTATTTTAAAATATTTAACCTGGTATTTAATTATTTTTAATAAAATATGGGTAAATATTGCTTGTTTCTAAACAGATCAAACTCATCAAATCATAGAATTACCTCTCTTACATAGTTTGAGTACTTCTTCTCATATTCAATTCTATGGAGTTTGCACATTGTGTGCAATCTTTTGTGACTGTGAAAGACTGGTTAGCACTTCAATTCCTCCTTCAGACAGGGCCTTTGTGTGGAGTTTGCATGTTCTCCCCATTGTCTGGTTTGCTCTGGGTGCTCTGGTTTCTCCTACCGCTAAAAACATGTATAATAGATAAGGGTGAATGAGAGTGTGTCTGTGAGTGCGACTGTGGGACAACGGAAGCAAATCCGCCCACAATCTGTAGAGGTGTGTCCATTAACAATAAACCAGATAAACAATACAATTACAATACAAAAATAAATGTTTTACAAAATATTTGATTTAGTAAAAAATGTATTCAAATGTTGCCTCAAAACATGAGCTTGCCTAGTAGCAGCATTTTTTCTGCATCTCAAGTTTGCAGAAGAAACTTCTGTGTGGGGCTTATGATTGCCCCTGACCCAAGCCACTGAGGTGCAACCAATATTTCCACAATGCAAAAACCTCATCTGCACTAGACTTCTCTTATGGATGGGACTGAAAATGTGTGGGTCAAGAGAAAGGGACTGAATGAAAAGCTAAAAAACGCAGACCAGATATAAATGCTGAAGAGCCGTGATTCTCAAGGTCTCCACGAAGCGTAGCAGAAAACACAGAGAGAAAAGGCCAACTCCACAAAACATGCATCAGAAAAAGGGCAGTAGACCAGGTGTGGGATTGTGGGTAGTGATGGAGGAAAGAAAAAAAGAGTGGGCTCGGCATGTGAGTGGGGGGGCTGCTGCTGCTGCCGCTGTTGCTGCTGCTGAGGTGAGAATTTTCTTAATGGGATACAGGTGACAACATGCAAACCGGCGCCACTAAACAATGACATCCCAGAGAGCTGAGGGCGAACGCGGCGTGATCGGCGATGAGCACAAGCACCAGGTGAAAATAGGCCGTTCGCAAATTTTAATTGAGTAGATGGCAAGATTTTCATTGCATACATTTCTTTATTCTTAATTTTTTAAAGAAGTAGATGTTTTGTTTTTGACAAATTTGTCATATTTATTTTTGAAATGGTCCACCAAATTTCTCTTGTGTATCTGGTAGTTTTAATGCAGGGTTTTATGACAACAAGTAGCACAAAGGAACCTCATTTAGACCTATGTCAGACAAACACACTAAAACTATGCGCTGTCCTGTCCAGTGGCTTTAGGGTCATAAAACATTTTAAATTATACACAAAACTTCACAAATTAAACTTTTGTTTTGAGCTGTAATATTAAGCAATTTAATTTGATCTGATTATGTTAAAACCAGAGAATTTATATTAGCAGTGTTTAATCTATAAAAGGAACAGAAATCATTTTAGAAAGAGGCAAGTCTAAATTAACTGTTAGATTTGGTAATTAGACACACGGCAAAAGACAGGTGAATAAATAACAACAATAATAAGAAGTGATTGTTTTGATTACTTTATTTTAGTCAACCTTGACCCCAGTTACCACCAGCTAATTCTTGTTAAATTCAAAATTCTATTCATTTTTGTTCCAGCAAAGCAAAATTATATTGTCAGAAAAGTTGAATTATTTTTTTAAGGGCTGTCAAATTTAATTAAAACTGTTTGTATTGTAAGTGTGCCTTCTTGTACACTGTGCAAGTGCTGTGATGCTAAAAACACATAATTTATCAGAACATTAAATTCTTCACGATAAAGGCTTGTTAATAATAGTCATAAGCAATGAGTTATGTGGAACACTGCTGCCCCCTTGTGTTAATTATATGACCATTCCAATGAGGACAAAAGTGTTCTCAGCCAATTACAATTACAGCATGTCCATGTGAAACAATACAAGAAATGTGTAAAAGTAGTAGCTCTATGGTAACAACAATATTCCCTCATCAGTTTATAATATCAAATGTATTCAAAATGAAAATAATTCTGATATTATATGCCTATAAGTTTTAAATTTTTGTTTACAAAGTTTGTCTTTTGATCTCATAACCACTTTTGGTCGCAATGTTTCTTGCAGATGGCTTAAATTATTAAATGTCAAAATGCGGTTTCAACTAAAATGAGGGTTTTGAAGTTGTGTCTGGGATATTTGCCCCTTAAAGGCAATTTTTTCTAAGACGATGCCTTGAACAGAACTTCATCTTAAACGTCCAACCTTAACTCTTGTCACTCATCTGGGGCTTTGGAAATTAAGTTATTCTCATCTGGCAACACTCCGTCCCCTTTATCCCATTGATCACAAAGAAGATGTCAAGCCGGAGATATGAAAGCCCCCCACAACAAGCCGCGACTCCACCAAAAAGAATGCCATGTTTCTTATGCAAATGTCACAGGGAAGCACTTACAAGAAGACTTTATAAAGTATGGAGACCAATGCTGCTGGGTATTATAATGCTTACTTGCTAATTTATATGGGTCAGCTGAGAAGGAATAGAGCTGCCAATCATTTTTACATGTAGCAGAATTTGTCTGTCTACAAACAGGGATACTTTGAGGTTGCTATGGAGACTAATCCCTGGCCCGCGACTCCCTCCACACCCCAAGTCCACATACGCTGTGTTGACACTGTCAGGCTCTTTTTGAAACTACCTGATCACACATTTAGCTTCAGGCTGCTGGAGCCACCGGGAAACTCTCAAATAGAGTTTGCTGTACTCGAGGTCAGCGAGAGGGCTTCCCGAGTCCTCGCTATGCTCGGCTGCAACATATACACAAATACATGCAAACGCAAGTATTTACCACTGTTTTACATAATGGCAACCATTTAAATATCATGATAAAATGCCAGTCAAGGAATTATCATTACCAACTTAAAAATAACCAATCCAATCTCTGTTGTCAAATGTAGGCATATAAAATGTATACATTAGCTTTACTTTATTTTGTTCTTATAGCAGATGATTAAATAACACATATTAGGATGATGACAAGCCAGACTGTATAGATTTCCACAAGGAATATTCCAGGTTGTCTGCTTAAAATGCTGTGCATAGATCCTATACCTTCTCCTGAAAATCAAATATTCATGCACTACCTTGTTGTCTCTAGTCCTGAGGGTAGAGCTGGAATTACATATGCCTCACACGCATCTTCATGAATCATATATCAATGTATACCTACGCACACGCATAGTGGCCATTATAGAGTCCACAAGCACACAAATGTATAGACAAGAAAAGGGTTGAAAAAATTGAACTTATATCTATATGTGAAAAAACTGTCTACCTCTTAGGATTATTTACTATGTACAAACAAGCACTCTTGTTCTGGGTCTGAAACCTTAAGATAAAAGGCTAGGCAGAAGGACTAGTCTAAGTTGGGGCCGTTCTAATAATCTTGGGGCAGTGGCCATTTTGGTGCCAAGACAGGCAACTGCAGCCCCCTTCAGTTAAGCAGGAAAATTGATGTGCATCATTAATTATGTCAGTAATATCATAAATCATCACTAGGTGAAGCAATTAATTATTTTCTACTACATGACAGTGTAGAGATAAATAAGTGGAGGGGAAGCTGGGGAGTAGAAAGTATATGGACAGAGGAGGGAACCTTAAAAAACGGGTGACAAGGAGGGACAGGCTATTGGTCCATCAGTGAGTGAAGGGAGAAGTACACTCACACGCTCTATTTACCGGACCATTGGGACGTGACAGGAACGTGACAGCCCCCCTCCTGCTCCCACGTACCAGCTTTCTTATAGAGGATCTACAATTAGGCCTTAGCCAAACAGACACTTCCTGGAACAGACGCAGCCAACTCACCCCGTCCTGCCGCGGAGGTTTTAAAGATGTGTGTTGGTGAGTTAGCGCTGACTCAAAATCAACGAATCACCTCTAAATGGGGCACTTTTACACAGAGTTGCCTCAGAGGCCACATATATCAATATATTTGATTCTACAATTACCTTAATTAATTGAAATTTTTCAACAATTGCTGAAATTTAAGACTCACATATTGTGTTTTTTAGGACCATTTCAAGAAATGGTAATGGGAGCATAAGTAGAGCGTGTTTAATCCCTGTTTGTTGTGGTGTTAAAAAAATAATTAAAGTCTCGTTTTTCTATAAAAGGCAACCTATACTAATCAAATTCATATTACTCCAAAAAAAATGTCAAATCCAACTGTTTGATAAGAACAGAACAATAAGACAAAATAGAAAATAAAGATAAGTGTGTATAGAGAGTGTCCGCACTGGTTTAAAACTGAACCGAAACACATCCATTCTGCAGAACCTCTGTGGACGCTGGGTATCGATCTGAAGACGGGGAGGAGATGAAGGGAGGGGAAACGTAAACACCGCTACAGATGACAAAACACTGATCACCCCGGAGACCTGGACCTTCCCTTCTCTGCACTCGCTCTCTATCACTTCGAATGACCATTGACCCCAAAATACAGGCCTTGAGGATTGTACTGTGTGTGTGTGTGTGTGTGTGTGTGTGTGTGTGTGTGTATGTATATATGTTAGTAGATCTGAAGAGTCTAAATGTTGCAATTCCTTCACATTCCCATATTGCGTTCTTAACTTGTGCTAGTCTTTGTGTGGAAAGCTGATGGCGGCATGCGCAAAACAACAAAGGCATGTATACGGCAATGTGTTTAATATCATGCGTGAGGCACAGTTTAATCAATACCAGTACGCTTTTGTTCCCGGCTTGCCGACGAGAGCCATGGCCATTCACTTGGGGAAGGTTAATGCTGAGGGTCAAGTGATTTCACACCCACACTAGGCTCGTCCGTGTCACCACAGCCGCCACGCCTCCAGCCGCCATGACACCAGCGCTCTCTGATTTATGAGTCTTGAGCGGCTGATAGAATGGAGCTGAGGGGGGCAGTGTTGTCTTATGATAATGCTGCCCCTCTGTACTTCTGCAAATGAAGCTAGCGCACGGCGAGAGGCACAAGAAGAGACCCCTTTCATGCCATTTGGGTGGGACGCTCTTTGTTTTGGCCAACTGGTGCGACATCCCGGTGTTCTTTAGTGATTCGAAAAAAAGATGAACTCACGCGCTGCATAAAAAAAACATAAGAAATCCTAAAAAAAAACAAATTTGATTCTAATCTTGCCACGAAAAAAGCATGTAATGCAGTGAATATCCCATTTAAATGTATCTGTCTGTTAGGATAAATCTATGCAATAGGGACAGCATAGTTAAGAAGGCAGCGACACAAGAAGAATTAGCATGAGGACTTATCTCTCTCAGGCCATTATTTAAACCCTGCTATTCTAAACACACCGCCCCTCCAATACGAAGGACAATAAATAATACGTCCAAATAAAATCTATTTCCTGCAAATTCTCCCGGATACAGCCCATCATTATCAGGAGGAGGGGACAGACAGCAATTAATAACACAACCACTCGTCTCTCAAAGAGCATCCATCTTATTTTCATTAGGCCTATTGCTGCGTGCATACGTGTGGACTTATGGTAAAGTAGATGGGGATTTCTTTGAACTATGCCTCATGCTGCTGGTGCCGTACAGCCTTTAAAAGCATTTTGGCACCAGGGAACTGGCTGCTGTTTGAGATAATTTTTTGTGATCTCATCTTTAATTTGACTAATGTCTTATTAATGCGTCAACAGGACAACCTTTGATTCACTCACTTCAGCATTTTCTTTATCTCATGTTTTGGAGGCAATACTCTCATTCAAAAAGGGTATTTGCGCTAGCATTAGCATCCACTGGGTCTCTGGGGTTGACAATAGCAATTAGCTTCAATGACGGAGCGATATGAGGGACTGCTGATTGACAGTTGCCCCCAGAGAAGGAGCTGACTGAGGTGACAGCTGGGCTCTTCACTTTCCCTGGCTGCCCCAGGCTCTGGCCCTGTGTCATCCCCAGCGCCAGCCAAACCTTTCCCCACACGTGCTCTCATGTCTAGTTACACCCTGCACAGTAGCCAAGCCCTTCCCTATAGACTACAAACTAAAAGCAGGGTTCGAAACACTAAATGCTTAGTTCTAAAGCAACTTAGCACAACACAAAATACACACAACTGGAATAGTACTGTTTACTTTTATTGTATATACTATTGGACTTGTACACTAAGTTGACTCGAACTTTATTCAATCAACTGCAATGTGACAAAGTCCAAATAGAAGTAATGAAACTGTTAACAATGAACATTTGTATAAATCATGTGGCACAGGGGACATTGTGTCTGAATTTGGGTCTCCTCTCATCATTGTGTGTGCATGCCTCCTTCTCAGCACAGCACAGGCTGCTGGTTTGGTAACCTGTCGTTGTCAAACAACCAGTGCAGCAGCTCTGACACTTCAGTGAGGGTTTCTTTGGCGGGAGCCTGAGGAAATGAAGCGCTCCATGTGCATTGATCCCCTACACTACACTGTGCATCAGGGAGACTTTGTTTTCACTGCCTAACAGAAACACTGCTCCATCAATACTGTACAACACTCCCCGGCACAAGTTCCTCTACGCACACTGTGGCGTCCCAGGAGGCCTGTGATACACTCCAATAACTGTACACAACTGCTCAGAAAGAGAATACAATATGTTTGTGTGTGTTGTTGTGATGTGTTTGTCAAAACGCTGAGGGGCCCAGGGATGGCAACAGCAATTTAAGCCATATAAAAGACATATTGGCAACAATGCTTTGTGAATGATGTATTATGTAATGTGTCCCAGGAGTAAATCTCTTCTACTTCATCTACGTCACTTTTTCTTTCCCTCTATCTTCTGAGTTGTTCTTCGTTTCATCTTTATCTTTCTTGTGTGTGGGTGTCTTGTGAAAGGGCTTTTAAGGCTCACTTCCTCATGCATCAAAATAAGTGCCAATGCACAAATCACTGTACTAAATGGCATCACGGTCACATCAATCCAACAACAATGCTGACTGGTATTACTAGAGTATTAGCTGAGGGCTGCTGCAGGGCAGTGCTGGGCCAAGACCTGTGTGTGTGTATAGCAGGGAAGAGACCTCCATCAACACTGATAAAGCCCTACACTCTTATTTATGAGCCTTTGTATGCTGCATTCAGCACTCTGTCTGCACTGATACAGCAGCACAAAGACTTCCCAATAAGGATATAACAATAACCAGAAAATATGTTTTATTTTTTTCAGATTACAGTTCTTCACCATCTTCTGTTATATGTAAAAAATGTAAATGTATATAATTATGTACAAATTATCTACTTTCTGTAGCTCTGTAGGTATTTCTGTGAAGGAATAAATAAAAACGAACAAAGCTAACAATCCATAAAAGTAAACCTCAACCTTAACATAAATATAAATCATGTCTAGCCAAAGGATTGTCATGTATAGTCAAGTATTTCCCTGATAAAGATCCCATGTCCACATAAGTACTACCTACAACGGTATTTGAAGACCACCAAGGATATATTCCTAAAATTCAAACGATACATGGACATCATGTACATAAAAAGGAGCTATAGGTGTACAAAAAGATATGGTGAGATAATGGTGAGATATTTCTGTGCAGGAGAGGTGTAAAAGAGAAAGCCCTTATTAAATGACAAGCTTTTTCGGGTTTGTGCTAATTAATTGCGCACTGCCATTGACTGCTAATTTGCTGGGAAAAATTCATCCCAAAACCAGGAAAAAAGGAGGCTCCTTCGTGAACTTTGCCTCAGAAGCACCTAATTCACCGGTGACTGCAGCTGGGTCCCTTTTCTGGACTGCAACACTATTAAATTAGAGCGCAGGGCCATCAATTTAATAAGCGCCAGAGCAGATCATTTGAATAAGGACAGTATTAGTATTCTAGCTGAGCACAACTAAGAGCAGCTGACCTTTTTCACCGCCAAGAAGATCCTTGAACACATCCAGCTGAATCAGAGAATGCAGTAATAAGGCCGTCAATGTTTAACAGTGTCAAAGGAAGGGTTTTCTCCCCCAGATCTTTAGCAAGTCAACGGTTGGGGGGTGGTGGGTGATATATAGTAAGTAAAATATGGTAATGTAGGGCTGTAACAACTAATTGCAATAAATTGCATCTTTTTTTTTGGCTATCCATTATTCAAAGCTAGAATGTGTCTTTAAATATATAAATTCAAGCATAGTCCAAATATAGCTGTTCAGCTAAGCAAGAACAGACAAATCAGGTGGGGAGGATCACCATCAAAAAGATACAGAGTTTTCTTACATAGTTAGATAGTAGATAGTCTTTTGGATAGATTTTGTCTTGGCATGATGATACATTTGTAAAATAACCAAAATAGATCATTTGTGGGCAATTAGTTTTCTGTTCTTCTTATCACAGTATACGACCTGTTAAAGATGACCAGTTTTCTCATCATTATTACTTCTTCCCAGGAGGTAAAGTAATCCCTTGCGTTTTTTTGTTTATTTGTTTGTGAGCACCATAACTCAGTAAGTAAGGAGGATCTGGACGAAATCTCCAGGAAACATGCACAATGGTCCAGTGAGCAACTGATTTTAGGGTTTATCCAAATTACTGTTTTGATACAGGATTTTATCAAAGGAATGGAATTGTGCCTCTGGGCAATGGTCTGTGTCTGCGGACATCTATGTGTGCTTTTCTAGATTTATATATGCAAAGAATTTAAGCATTTCTTATTATATTTCCTTTATAACAACACATTTGATAAACCTTGTGTACACATATGAATCATTTCATTTGTAGCTCAAATGTGAAGGCCAAAAATCTAGCAAATGATTTAATGTACATCCATTGTTTGAGGCGATTTGTGAATAGAGCTAGTTCCAGGACATAAAATTGATTTATATACACGCTGGGTGTGGAATTGATCAGCGAACATCAAAATTCTCTGTGAACTCCTACATAACAAATCAGATAGTGACCTTTGGCTCCGACATCTTAAGCTGATGCACAGCGGCAGGACGGGCTCTTAAGCAACGCTCCGACATATTGGAGGTGTTTCCAGCCGCACAAGGAGGAAGTGGCAAGATGGTGAAACATTAGTAGTAGTAATGCATCGGGTTATGGGATAGATCACCTGCAGTGACAGTTATAGCTGCTGTCAGACCACACGCACCAAGATTTTACTAGCCTTTTGTCTGCATGCAATAAACACAGCGCAGAAGGTTAAATGCTCACTCTATTCATATTGACTGCTCAAAGACAAATTAAGAGCAAAATATGTAGAAAGATGCCACCTGTATTGTTAGTAAATACAGTTGGAAATGATTCACTTTGCACTGTGAGCTTATGGCAAAACATAAGTGAATGTTTAGTCTCTCATTCACTCTCCATGCAAGCACTTAAATGCTCAAGACAAGAAAGATCCATAATTAATAGCTGTTGGGGCTTGTGGGAAGCTAGGAGATATATGTTTGGCCTGGGAAATAGCCGCTCTGTGTTTTATAGCACTAGTTGCAATGTTGATGAATATTTGCCGTTTCGGAATCATAGCTTAATGTCAGCCCACAATTTGTTGCAATTAGTCGGTTGATTTATAGGAATGCTGGGGCCAAGTGCATGGTAACAAAAAACACAGCTTTCTCTGGGCTTTTTTTATTAATGGGGTGTCGCAGGAGAAGAGGGTTTCAACTAGAAGCATACAACTGCAAATCCCACAGTGTGAGCCGCACTCATGACCGGGACAGACGAAGCCACCAAAAGACTGCACTGGGCTCGATAAATACTATGCATTTCCGCTCTACTATGCAAGTTGCAAATAGAATATGTAGTAAGGAATCTATATTTATGAATTTAAATTTAGATATTATAATTCTACTTCTATATATAGAATGTACTTCTCTCAAGAGGTGCAGCTCGCCAGTAATTAACCCTTACAAAATATTTCACAAATAATGACATACAATCATGTGGATTTACTCCTTTGATAGAGAATGTCAATACATATTTTAAGACAACAACAAAAGTGTAAGTTGCAATACAAGCATCAGAGTTGGAAAATATCCATTTTAAATTAGAAAAAGTTTCCATAAAAGGCTTTTTTCGTCTAAAACTGAGCCTCAACAATATCACATCAGTTAGTTGGCTTAGTTCAATAGTAATCAATTTGGATTCAAAACTATGCATTACTGACATAAAAATACTGCTTTTATAAGCATGTGACTCGCTGAAAGGAACCAAACAGCTGTTCTGTCTGGCAATAACAGGGTTCAAGTGGAGCGTTGTGCCCCTAAACGGCTAATAAACGGCACAAAATGAGCCTGCAATTAAATTTATACACTTGATTGCACTGCTGTCATGTCCACTACAGGCTTATCGAACACCTGGGATCTATTTCCTAATAGAACCTTGGGGAGAGTTGGAATGAGAGAAGGAGGGGAACTAATGAACAAAGCAATCTTTTTGTCTGTGTTTTGGGCTGCTTTTCGGACATTTAAGGACTATCATGACAGCCTTGTTGCTTCAAAATTATTGCTTTATTGAAAAGTATATAACAAGGTATTTCAATGGAAAACAAATGCTAATGAACTAACAAGACTAGTCAAAATCCTCAGAAATGTCTGTATTCCTAAACATACTAGCGGTAAATAGGTTACATATAATATAGAACTATAGTCTCTAACTGCTGATGACAAGCCACATGACAAGCCACAAAGTAATCCAGTTTAATTTGAGAAAGGGTCACTTAAAATGACCAGTTGCATCAGGCCCAGAAAAAATATGCGCAACTGTTAGATCTCAACTACAACACAAACACGTTTTTGCAATTAGTTTGTGTAAAGATTTGCTAAATCAAATAATGAAGCGCATTGTCTCTAAACATTGTCTCTACAGTCCAGTCCTCCATCCATGGGAGCGGTTCCTCACTCATTGTGGTTCTCCCTGAGGTTTCTCTTTTATCCACTGGGTTTTTGAGTTTTTCTTGCCGACGCAGGAGGGTCTAAGAACAGGTCATGATCAGGGACATTTGTTTCCCAGTTTCCCTGTGAACTAATGACAATGTGATTAATTGTTGTATTTCTTAACAATTTTGTGACTGCTGTTGTGGTTTTAAGTGATACAAATATAA
>JAPMNZ010903691.1:0-19284 GCA_029875035.1 Pomatoschistus microps
TTTGTTATAGCACATGCAGCTAACTTGACTACATATAGGATAGACATAGATAGTGTGTTTGTGAACATTGTCTGGTGTGTCCTGAAAAACGTATCACCCATTTCACTTGGTCTTAGTGCGCCTTGAAAGGTCCTATATTCGTCCCACAGAGGGGAGACTTCAGTTTTGATTATACACATACACAGTAAGGCCTGCAGTAAAGTGGGTAAAGTGTCTTGCCCAAGGACACAACGACAGCATCAGTGGTGTCGGTGGAGAAGGTCTTGCAGTGGGCTCAAACCCACGCCCAAACTACTATGCAGGCATAGCTAATGGACTTCAACTCAATATGAAATCATTTTCAAATGGTGTAATATACTTGTTTTTGTTTTACATCATTCTGAAATCAGTGAAAAGGTTCTATGACATAAAGTTTCAATCACACATTAATTAAAACAAATAAAAAGTACAAGTGCTGTAAACAGTGCCTATTAATAACCACTCCAAGCCACTGCCGAATGTTAAAAATGTTAATTTAAGATGTCCTTCTCACATGAAGGTCAACATCCTCCCTCAGCAGCAGCAGCAGCAGCAGCAGCAGCAGCAGCAGCAGCAGCAGCAGGGTGCTGGACCCTCGCCCACGTCTCAATACTCCCTGGTCGCACGAGCTGTGTGAGGCGCGCGCTCCCACAATAACACTATTGACGTCACGAGCCATCATTGGACACATGCTGCCTTCAAGTCCCACCGTGACAGTCAGAATTTGGAGTATTACTTTGAGTATAGCCGTGAACCTAATGAAAGAAGCACCATCTCGTTTGAAAATGTTTTAAGATAATCGTTTTTCATCCCGCACTGGGAACATTTCACTCTTGTGACGCACAGTTAAAGAATAGTAGAATTCGAGTGCACTGTATAAAACATTAGCAGTAGGGGTCATAAACTATTCTCTATCGCGGAGAAAGAGATTTTCCCAAGTTAATGGTCCATTCCTGGTTCAAGATCTTCCAATAATACCAGTTGCTACATATATTGAATGCAAATGAAGGACGAGTGGACTATACCAAACTCAAAAAAGTTAAAGAACATTATAAACATACACTATTGGACTCTTATTACACATCTTTTACAAAGGACATACAATAAACAAAAATAAAGTTTTACAAAACACTAAAAAGGTCAAAAACATTCAAAAATAAAGATGCTCATTATGAAAGGTAGGAAAAGCTACTTGTAGTACTACAAATACTGCAAATACTACAAAAGGTAGAAGTACCAAAAGTTATTAAATCTGGAAAGACTCGAGACGAAGATTGTATTTGAATATTTATTGTATAGTTGTATGGATAGACACCAGCAGACTAATCGATTGAGTACTAATATATTTATTGCATTTGAACATGAAATGTTCATTAAGATTGGCATTTGGACCAGAAATACTGCATGACGTATGCAGAAGGGAGTTTATAGAAATGACGAGCTTGCAAACCCCCCGGGGCCGAGACCCTGGTGGTGAAGAAGCTGAGTCTGAGACATGACATGATACTTCACTGAAGAGGTGAGGAGGAGGAGGAGGAGGAGGAGGAGGAGGAGGTGGGTTGCTGCTCAAACAGCAGCTTGAAGCTGCAGAGAACTGAGAGGCTCTGTTTAAATGCAGCCGTGAAGTGATGATGAGCACAGGTTTGATACTGAGCAGCTGAGGCTGAGGAGCTCAGGCGCTGGCGAGTATGGAGTTTATTGTGGCAGCATGGCGTCTCTTTTGATCATCCAGACTGAATTTATGCTTAAGCTTCATTATAATGAGTCACACCGTTATGAAGATGAAAAAACTGAAAGCATCTCTGAAAATAGAAATATTTTAAAGAACTTTAAGTACAAATATTTCAAAAACTACAAAAGATACATACACTAAAAGAAGAATCCCTCATGAGACAATAAAACTGAGCCAAAAAACAGAACGAGGTATGACACTTTAAGATTGAGGAAAGCGCTGAAGAATTGAAAAACGCCAAAATTTGGCAGAAGTGACTGCATAAGCATTTGCACTCACTCAATCAAGATCATTCATATAGACATGTCATTGCGTGTCAATGGCATTCCGTTTCAACACATATTCAATTCTCCAAACTCCTCTACTTAAATTCTGTCCCAATGTATTTTGTATCCTCTGCTGTCTCGCCTATTTGGATCGAAAGGCTCAAAAAGGCACTTTCAGGCTGTAGCTCACACTTCACACAAGCACTACACGTCTGGAATAACCTCTGGAGTAAGCCCACTCAAGGCCACCCACGTTTCCCACGGCCCCTGAACACACCGCGCTGCAAAGCTGTGAGAAGCGCAGATTGGAGCGCAGACTGGAGAGAGGAGAGCGCCTGGACACGACGGCCATCTTAGGCACGCACACCTCCCGGATTTATTCTTCTGGTTTATAAACGACACATCCATCCTGACTGAAGGGGGAGAAGACACGAGGAGGCAACGTTTTCCACTTCGCCGCGATTCACACTCAGAGTCGGGATGCGGGTCCGAGGGGATACACATTTTGCATCCGCTGGATTGGTCCTCGCACTGTTGTTATGCACTACCCTCGCGGCTAAAGGTAACTAAGCTGGGGATTTGCATTGCCTTATCGCTCGTGTTCGCCTGTTGTCTTGTGTGAAAGCATTGCTGATAATACTGCTGCCATATTAACAACATAAACCGCGGTATTTAATGCACAGGCGCTGGTCTTATTCAGATGCGCGCTCAGGAACCTGTTCAGGGATGGTCCGCTGCGCACAAGGATGAGGCAGTGGCCAGTCCGCAGCAAGTGCATCTCTCGCTGCAATTCCACATTTAGATGAATCACAAAGATATGCAATATGAATAACATGTAAAACACACCGCATGACGTGATAGTAACGTTTATTTTGGAAAGTGAATTACACATTGTTTCAAGTTAGAAAATAATTCGAGCTTTCCAAATGACCTCTTGTGCTATTTGCATTCAGTCTATTCTTGGTGCCAGATTGTTCTCTCTTTTATCAAACCTCTGTAACAAGATGCTATATTATCTAGCACTTTTATACACGCATTGTTTGGTTTTACCTCTATTCCTATTTGAAGTCCACGTCTGGTTATTCTTATAGTAGTAGTCCCATAGGCCTGATGCTTTGGCTTGGCATCGCTGGTTGGCTACGCATTGCAGATGGTCCCCTTCAAAAGCCTCTGTTTTTGTCACTGGATTAAAAATATATGTGATCACCACCGGCTTAAACATAATGCAGCAGTGGCAGGTCATGTCACTCACAATGACCACATATTCTGCTATTTAGCTCTTAGGATTAAACATGCAAGGGTTATATGCACTGTAGGCTACTGCTGGTTTATTGTGAATCTTAAACTAGAGCTATAACTTTTAGCTGAACTTATATTTATTGTTGTTTCAGTCTGACTGTTGTGTCTTATACTGATTTAATGAATTGGAATCCTTGTTTTGTGCAAATTGGAGCAGATGTTGATACACATTTCTGTATAATCTCAAGCGTCTTTTAAAAAAACGTCTTATGATTCTTCAACACAAAAAAGAACACACACACAGGTCCAGGACAACAAAAACGGTACGAGAAATGATATACAACCACAATCTGTACAAATGCATTTAAATATCTGCCTAGTTCCACAGGTCAAATTACAATCTATTTTTTATAACCATCTTGAATGAATGTTGCAAAAAGAGAGTGGTTACTAGGCAGGTGTGTGCTAAATCATTGGACATTTGGCCACAGCAGTCCCCCACACTACGCCCGATTTACTGTGGTTCTTTTCACACAAGTTGAATGAAAAACCACTGTGAAACGTATATGGTTTCTGTGAGAAATGAGTCTCCAGTAGCTTCCTTCTTCATGCCACCATATATTTCCGCCGTTGCTAAGTTCATGAGCAGGGAATGCAGTGTGGAGCTCCATGTTGTTAGTGCAGTGGTTTATGTCTTCTTTATTAATCCTAGTATTTTTTTCACTTCTTTTTATCCTGCTGTTTGTGTGTGTTGACGTGCACCTGCTGGCCTTTACGTTCTTATCTACAAAGGCATGAGAAATTGCCAGGTTGGTGGCAGCTTATCGTCAATCATCCAAAGGTCACCATGAGCAATTATTGAAGAAGTAAATTTAAGTTCTTTTAATGTGTTTTTAAGATATTACACGATTTATTTACATCTCAGGCTAAGGCTACACACAGTATTGTACATTGTGTTCTACAACGCTATTCCAAACTCATTCAAAACAATATAACTTTGCCCAGTTTGTAATCTTACCGATACAACACTAGTTTATTGTCTTGATTGTCGTAAATGGTCAAACATTTTATTACAAACTCATTCTTTGTAAAAGGTGTAGTAAAGGATTCATTGTCGCTTAGCAGTAGCATCCGATTAGCACTGAGTCAAAACCACCCCCCCTACTCTTCTTTGCCACAACAGGGCGAGAGGGTGGCAAATGTGATATTGGCACTTTTGGAGTTTTCGGTTCAGCCACTGTAGGTGTTTTCGAAAATCTGACTCAATAACATCTCAGACAGGTGCACGCACTGAACGGTTCAGCAGGTTCTTTTAATTGGACAAAAAATTAAAAAAACATAGTACTGCTTAATTACCTGACATGTTGCGTTGGTATACCCTAACTTTACATTTTAAGATTACAAAATTATAAGAAGACAAAATTAATTAATTAGTCCAGTGCACATGCAACAATTTACAAAACACTTGCGAATTCCGATTGACAAAGACAAAACCCTGTCCATTCTGTGGTTGCAATGCGGTTGAGTTTACACGTCAAGTGGATTGGAATGAGACAGTGATTTAAAATATATGTACGGTACAAGACCAAACTCGTCAGACCTAATTAATTGAGTGCAGTTTCAATAATTGTAAGAGATTGTAAACAAAGCTTTTTTGTAACTGGTTCAGTTAATCGTTTCAGCCTTAATCCTAATTTGTAATGGTTAATCAGTGTTTGCCCATGTCACTGTGGTAAACCAGAGCAGCCATTCATCACCATTGACACGCCCCATTCCTCCATCCTCCACGCTAAATATCCCTCGAACACTATTGATTTTTGCCCCAGCTGTCCATTTGCACCTGTGTGGACACTTGGACTTGTTTTCTCTGTTAGAACTGCAGCTGGATGTTTTGACCAGTCTGTGCCGGGGTTTTGGCTGAGCTCTCGTGTGTACACAGACGAACACAAAAGAGGAGGGAGCAGCCTGGAAGTTTCGCGGCTCATTCATCAACACATTAACTGATCCTACTAGAGCAAATTGGGGGCCCTGCTTCCTTTGTATGAACTTATTTAACATATGCATGGTTTATTCAGCTGTGATGGCATCCTACACACAAGTCCTCTCAGATTACCACACTCTTTGCAATGCCATTAGAAAAGATGGACATGGCGATGCAGTTTTCAACTTTGAGATGGTCCATGATATGCAACTCTCACGTTGGTTCCCTAAAAAGCTTTGTGAACATTTTAAGATAAGAGAATTTGTATTAGACCAACAGTGGTGACAGTAAGAAGAAAAATGCTCAAAACAAGATAAAATGCTCCATTTATCTAAATTATGTAATTCAATCAACTCAAAATTGTTGCAACAGTAATACAATAGATTTGTGATTGGAGTTTTGTTCACACGGAGACAGTGTTTCAAGAGGGTGAAAACGCTAGCGTTGAGAAACAGCCTCCAGAGTGGAACAGAGCAGACATGCTGCTCAGCGGGGGCCTGAGGAGAATGTTGTTGAGGAAGTGGTTATACTGATACCCCCTACTGGCCGGGCGCTAGAACTACATTGTTTTCAATCATTGTGTAGACACTTAGCACTTCGAATACGGGGCCTGGTCCTTTCTACAAATTGCTTTGCAGAGTCTCCGTCTAAACAGGGCCTAAGCTTCATTTCTCGTACCTGAGCTTTCCCAACATTACTATGCGAGGACACCAACACATCACATGACATTTTTTTTGATTCATCTGTTATGTCATCGGGATAATTAGTTGTATCCCCACCAATAGTTAGGAATAATGGTATTTCAATACATTCATGAAGATTTAGTCTTTACTACAACCCAAAGGCAATAACAATAACTAATAAATCCTATAAACAAGGTGGTGGCATATGCACAACACAAGAATGTGACTTAAGTAAATATCCTTTGGTGAAATACATATGGGGATAAAAATCATTTGCATTGATCTGCTTTTACTTGTGCTTTAGTCTGACGCCATCATATTACAGGAAATGTCTGTAGACAGGAATATTTAAAGTGATCGCAAGACTATGACTAAAGCATTTCCCATAAACAATACATTTTCACCCCTGTGGACAGTTGAACTTGTTTGCTCTGTTGTTATTGTATATTATTTTAACTTTGACATCGACTCGTAAGCCATCACTATGGAGTAACTTGAGTCCTGTGTCGCCGATGCATTCCCCTCATTCGTTCTGTCAGCCGTCATTGTGGCCCATGTCATGCAGCTTGTATGTTATGACAAACTCTAACTATGCAAGTTCTCACAGCTGACAATAACTGCTTTGTTCCCATGCAACTCTCCGCATATCTGCATACCACCATTCACAGTCAGTGAATGGTGGTATGAGAACATTCAAACTCAATGTCGATCCCAAGTGAAATTCTCAATACCTCAAACTAGATTTTAGAATCTTTCTCATACTCCATACTCCCTTGAAATTAATACATGAAATAAATAACATAAAATCATACAATCTGTGACTCTGTTTGTTTATATGATTATAGACAACATGAAAAAATGATCTCATACAGTATTAGTTCTGTTGTAGTCGTAATCCAGGAAAACGACAAACTCCCTATAATTTTCATCAGAAATTATATGGTCAAAAGCCAATATACGATCATCCAAATTCAAAATCTATAGTATAGGATATTTGTAAGTATATTTCAAACGTTATGCAAAAGAAAACAATATACACAAAAAACAAGACTCAAAATAAACAGAAATAAATCTATACTAATAATATAGGTAATGCAATTTAAATTATAATATCAATTTGTGTTTGGGATTATTTTTTCTCTCTAATTTATTCAACTTTCCATGAGGACTGAGTTGAGGCTGCGACTCTACGGGAAGCGACTAATGGGACAGTAAACGAAGCTCCTGAAAGCAGAATAGTCAGCAGTAAGTGGGCTTAATAGTGGGGTTTATTTGAATTGCATGAAAGGAGTCAAACATAAAATTTCCCATAATTACTCTATTTATCTACCACAAGGCCAAACTGCAGTTTTGGAGGCATAATTTCCCTCCGAGTCTACGGTTAAATTGTGTTTTTATGGGAATTGGCGCGCTGCTATGTGTAGTCAAAGATAAGAGCGGCTTTATTAACTCACAGCAGGTGAAGCCACATGTCACTGCAACACGAGGCAATATTCGCAGAAACTGTGATGTATGATAATAAGGTGAGCCACACTGGGTAAGAGCCCGGAAATAGTTCAGAACAAAGAAGATTAATTGGACTATATTTAAGAGAATGTGCCAATTATCAAACACAGTCCAATGTTTATGCTTTTCAATATATATATAAAAGGTAAATTCTCTGATTCCACACACTTTCCCTAATGGCCAGATTGTATGGTGATAATTATAATTTTCTGGTACAATAAAATGCAGCCTCGTGTCTGGATTTTGCAAGTTTCTTTTCATGAACTCAACAACTTAATCGTCCCAAGGCGAAATTGGTTCCTATTATCTCTGTATTTTATAACATATTCACAGATATGTGTATTCTTGAGCACCTACATCCAGATTATTCTATTCTCACAAATATTAAAGTAACAATCTGAAAATAAGAATAACAATAATACAATGTTATTTTTTTGTTGTGAAATACTATGCAAGCTACTGTGACCACGCAATTTCCCTTGTGGATCAATAAAGTCTGTCTAAGTCTAAGTTATTATATTTATCTGCTCCTGTTTACGTTTTCCTTCCAAATTTGAAAAAATCCGATCAGTGGACTTTTGATCCACTGTGTCGTCGTTACTCACTTGCGACTGTTACAAAACAAGCTTTTCACACATATTTAGAAGTCTTGTTGTCAATCCCCACAGTTCTTGTAAGTTCACTGTTGCATTGGTTTCCATATTTATCATCAGATTAGGCTCCAGAACAAAAGATCCACACTTTGGACTGGGGTCGTGACTGATCCTGCCACAATGTGTTCCCTGTTCAACTCTCAAGCCTCTCAAGAATCTGGACTAAGCTTTTTGAAATGGTGCAAAGAGCTTGTTGAAGTTGAAGCGCTGTGATTTTCGTGTCCCGAGAACACAGCTCTGGATGTGGGTCGGCTCTGACTCCGTGCTCATTTGTGCCTTTTGGTCTGAAAGGAGGCAGTGAACTGTCAAGAATGGGTCGTGCTGCTGGATGATGAGAAAGTCCAGAAGAATCACATTGATTTTTTATGCAAATACTCGAGCATACCAGCCGTAGAAGACTGTGGACCTCAGTTTCATTGACAACGAGAAATGGCCAAGTAGACAGGGAAGCTCAAAATCCTTTAAAGCGTATCTCATTCCTTCCCTGCTCTGGATGTCAGAAGGTTTCATTCCAGCCCCAGCATCGGCTAATCAAGATGCAACAGTTTGAATTTCTTTCCCCACTCTCAATTCCTCATAATACTGTGATTATACTTTTCATTTACTGCGTAGAAAAACCACCACGCATTGCCTTTCACACATGTCCTCCTGTAAAATGAATCTAGGCTGTATTTCTCATTTGCATATGTTTGCGGTTTGAAAATAGCTCAAAGATAAATAATGCATGAATATTTATTAGTATTTTTTGAACAGCTGAATACCGCATATGCTTCCTCCCACTCACGGAAATTATGAAAGGTTTGCAGGTATTATTTTGCAACCTCATAATTTGCGTAGAAGTCATGTTGAATAATGCTCTAGTGCAGTGGAAACACATCCCTTAGGGTTCAAGCCAAGCCTCTGTAACCACTTCTGTTTCCCATGAGTCCCTTTGTCTGGAGGAGAGACGCCGCAAAGCCTATTTATGCTGCTGCCTCTGCGCTAATGTGAGAAAAGGGACATTAGCTTGAGGAATGGGTAACGGGAGAGGCCATTACCTGCCGACCAGAGCCGCAGGTCAGCCACAGTGGAAAGCCTGATATGACATGCAGTATTACAAACAAGGTTATACTTTGCAGTGGAGACAAATGTGATCATAAGTCCACCCCAGGGCAGCTGTGGCTACGATAGCAACTGCAATGCCAAACATGCTTTTCTTTGGTTGCACTGTCACTTACAACATTTTACTTCAATGTGAGAATTGGCTTCTAAATGCAGTAATTGGAGATTGCTCTACCTGCCTTAATCTGCAGGTCAGCTCAAGTCTGGCCCCTGCGCTGCTGCGTCACTGTGGCCCTTTGTGTGCTTCACAGAGAGCTGATTGAGTAGCACTAAACCGCAGCGGCTCTCCCAACCCCCTTCAGACGCCTTTCGGGCCGTGGAGGGTGTGTCTGCTGCTGAGATGCTGTGGAGGACAAACAAATGTTGCTACTTGGCAGAGAAACTGAGAGGCTCTCCTGTGTGAGTGCTGAGAGGGGCCCTGGGGTCTGCTTTTTTTTCTTGTCCAGGGCCAAAGGTTTGAACTGTCCCAAGTCTGAGCTGCACCAGGGCCAAACAAGCTCTACAGCATGAAAGACAAACAAGGAAGTGTGCCACTGAGGGCTTTAGTCCGAGGGTTGTAGAATAGACCAGAATTAGTGCTAATTATTATCGTACAGCGTATATAATTATCCAGACTTATTCTGAGTTCCAGGCCATTTAGAACTGGAATTTCCCATCTTCCACTTGGAAATTGGCTCTGGAAAGGTGCCAAAACTGGTATTTCCCACTCGCGAACCAGAAGGTGATTGAGTGGCCCTACTTCAGACACAAGATCAACTGTGACGTTTAGCAGCAAATATTTTTTATAAAAACAGTGGATCTGAGAAGTTTAGCACCATATAAACCTTTACCGTGTCCAGTTTCTTACCCTGCAGTTTAAGATGAAATATTTTTTTAAATATGAGGTTATTTGTTTTTTTTGTTTTTTGTTTTTGGGATTGAACTGCGTTTATTTAAGATAGAGTTGAACAAAGTGGAAGGAGTGACTACAACATGCATTCAAGGAAAACCATGTCAGTTTAAAATGTATTACTCAATCAAGAGTAAAGATATAACGTCTGAGAGTAGATGTTACTGGGGCTGTAATTAAAGATTATTTTGCTAATTGATTAGGCTTATTATTATTTCTATTAATTGAGTTGTTTAGATCCAGAAAGATCATTGCCAGACATAAAGATGCCTCTATAGGGAACATGATAGAGATGACTTGCTACACATTGGGTTGTTTGATAAAAGACATTTTGTACAGAAATGAATTATGATTCCATAAAACCTCTCCTCAGCATGTCTATGGAAGGTAAAAAAAACAATGAATCCATTACTAAATGAGTTGACAGCCATTTCAATAATGGAGTAGATTTTTAATGATTCTTGAAGTGACTAGATAAATGCATTTGTTTGATAATTCCCACTTTTGCCGTAGAAGAATGATGAAGATCTCACCCAGAGGAGGTGGGCTGTGAATCTGAGCCAGGCCTAAACTTGGATGTACATGCCAGAGCTTCACCGATTGGGCTTCACTTTGTTTTTCCAGCAGGGTATTTTGGGCTGAAGCTGCAGTGAAGGAGCTGTGTGTTTGGAAACAGACCTGAGAAATCTGTTGACCCCAACTTGCCTTATGGCATATATGTTTTTTATCCAAAATTAAAGGGTTCAAGTTAAAGCACCATTTTTTAAAAACTTTTTGTAAATTCCTTGACCATACACTGAAACAGCCTTAATAGAGATGTTTTATTATGCCACATTTTGGAAGACTAATCAACACTATAGGGTTAGGGTTACCTCTATTTTCATTTACTCATATATTTCTTTTGTACCAAAAATATTCTCTGTGAATTCAAGTCTGTGTTTATCTCTCATCAACGAGTTCAGCCATCGATTATTTTTGGAATGGAGTAAAAGTCCCCAAAAATGATCCAGTAACTGATGGAGATTGGAGATACATGCATATCAATCTATACTTCAGTACCTGCTTTAGAGATGCATCCATTTGTTCTGAAGTTATTCTTTAAGTTTGCAACATTCATTCCCTCTTTACTATCACACAAGTTTACTGTCACACAAGTTTACTGTTGTCCCAGAGCAGTACAGTATGAATGACTGGCATATCCAGTCCTCAGGAACAGTAGAAATGTGCTGAACAGAAGTGGATCATTTTGCAGAGACTTGAGTGTCTCAGATTGCTCAGCTCTTCTTCTCGTCTCCGTGGAAACACCTCACAGTCCGCAGTGTGCCTTTGTCCTTCCTCACTGTACACGGTGACAGCAAATGGGACCATTCTATCCAACCTGGCAACACAACACCTTTTTAAACCCTCTCAATTCTGGACTACACAGTTGCAAATCCCGTAATTTCCAGTACACTTGAATTAAACTTTATCTAGGAGTATGTCATGATTTACATTTTTTGAAATCATGACATACTTTTTTGGTTATTGACCAAAGAACAGTAAAAACATTAGCAATAAAAGAAAACTGTCATGGTTGTCATTTGTTGTTCCTGTTTTATTTTGTATTGTCTGTTCTCCTGTGTCTTTTCTCAATGACTATTTTTCAGTTTGTACAATTTTTATTTGAGATATAAATATATGAGATCCAACAACAATACTCCCAAACCAAACTGCTTATTCTAATGAACACATTTATTATTGACTTGAATCAATTAGAGACCCTTCATGTTTGTTTGGTTACCATGCCAACCCTGCTATTAACCATTGTAAATCTGCTTTATTGACACACAATGATGTGTTTCTCTTTGCATCCAGTGTGTGAGTGCTATTACTCTTATACTCATTTTACATTTCCAATTGTGTACATTTCCAGCTGCTCATAGGTTTTTGTTTATTTAAATTTTAATTGTACAGTTAATGTCATTTTAGCACTGGTACAATAATCAGTGTCTCATGGATTTTCTCTAAGTTTCCTTCGAGATTGACCAGCAGATTTTGACACTGATTGTTTTAAACAGAAAAAAAAGTGCCATTTCACCCAAATAATAATTGATAAATTTTTCTACACTCCAACTTCACTACAAATTTGCAGGAGAGCAGTGCATTCACAGGACAAAGTAACAGCACACACTTTTCACAGTCATGTTAAGACTATACCATCAGTATATCATAAAACAATTTGTCGCGGTACTAAATTTGACTTTTCCTAATCCGTTTTAGAATGTTTTTGATAATATATTATTGTATATAACAAGACAGCACAACAAACGTTCTATTTTTTACATTTGTTGTTTTAAATGGACGCTTAAAATAAGCATTGGATCAGGGACATAAAAGCAGAAACTCGACTTTACATAGTTTTGGACCAGGTTACAGCTGGTTTTCAAATCTTGTCTATGGTTGGTATCATAATTGGTTATTGAAAACTAGTGGGAGTGTCAAGTCTATTAATTGACCTTTTGAAAGTTTTATGACAACGCTACTCACAATTAGATTCGTCAAACAACCCAAAACTTAAGACATATTAAGACACACGTGCATGCATCTACAGCAGTGTTTTTCAACCAGTGTGCCGTGGTACATTAGTGTGCCTTGAGATGTAGTTTGGTGTGCCTTGGGAAATTTTCCAATATCACATAATTGGTCAAAATAAAGTGAAAAGAAAATAATTTGAGAAGATTTTAGCACTTTCATTTTCTATATATATCTACTTTGATTAGAATGACTTTGCTTTCCTACTAAAAGCTGCAACGTTTCATGTTTGTATCATTATCAGCTGCTGGTGTGCCATGTGAGTGTTTTCAACCAAAATGGTGTGCCACGGCTACAAAAAAGTTGGGAAACACTGATCTACAGTATGTTGATTCTTCGGTTTTTTTTACCAAATGCACACAGGTCATCAAAAGTCCCCTCCCTGCTGCGATGGGACTTGTAAATGGTCTCGTTCTTTAGACAATGCCATGCCAGCGCTGCCAGTGCTTTGCCAGCTCCTTTCATACCGTCCCAAAGCTTGTAGCCACACACTGACCAGGGAATGAGGCACAGAAACAAAAGAGCTTTGTCGCTTGTCTTTTATGGAAGCTTAACCTATACAGTTTGACCTATTAACCGTGATAGAGTGCTTCCTGCGATAATGTACGGCCCACAAAAGTTTAGATAATCCTAAAATCCAGCACGACAACAGACACTAAAGACTGTATTCAACCAGCACAACCAGTGACTCACCTTCAGGGCATGTACAAGAGCTGTTACTGTACAGGCCTTGATGTTATCTGCTGCTCAACACATGGAAATGACAACTTTACCATTGCTAAAACATACTTACATGATCACTATTGAAATGATAGAAACGACACACACAAAAAATTCTACTCCCCTATTGATATAATCATAACTCCAACAATATTCATTAAACACTACTCTTTTCTTTTCATACAACACATGCCAAAGGAGGGGACTTTGGGTTTGCTTTTTACATAAAGAAATTAAGAAGTTAGGAATTCTCTGGAGCTCATTTTGTTGGGAAAAAGAAAAGGTACTCTAAATGGCAAAAAAGTTAGGCCCTCCAGCTTTAAAGTCCCCATAACAGAAATGTATGCGAGGGAATATTATTGAGTGTGTTTAGAAAAAGCTGTCAATGCAATGCATGTATTGATTTCTTCAAGTCGAAGAACTGTTGCTCACAGTTCCAGGTACAGCCTGTTTTTAGTTTTTGTCTCCTTTCGACCTGATTGTTCTTCCCACTATTGGATTACATTGCTCCACTGTGTTCATTTGCTGTAACAGGGAATAGCAGCTCCCTGTTGTCTATTGATCTTTTGGCAGTTTGAAATGATTGTTTTGTGACAACACTTACTTACAATTGGATTTTTCAAACAAATCCAAAATCAAGACATATACACCTGCATTCATCTACTGTTTGTCAATCTCACAAAGCTGTGACATGGTCCTTTTCTTTCTTTGAATTGTCACTGTTGTACGACATCTCCTAACATGTGGGATAGAGTGCACTGTTTATTGTTGTTCACATTTTATTCGATTTGTATCATGTTGAGATAGTGCAGCATTATTGATATTCACAAGAGGCAATTGGATTTGGAGGAAAGAGCACAATTTCAGTAGTTTTAATCTGAGCCCCAGCTGTCCTCTCCCTCCTCAGGTACGATGGATGTTGATGCTGATTAAAAAGTCATCAGTTGTGCATTTTATTCCTGCAGGCTGGTGTGAATGATATAGTGAGGTGAAAATTACATTCCTTTCAGTTCACATAACATGGTTTAAATCAAATATTGGATCATTTTAACAGGGACATAAAAGAAACTCGACTTGACATAGTTTGGCCCAGGTTATAGCTGGTTTTACTTGTTGCTTGCATACACCAGTGTGCTCCCCTGATTACTTACCTGCTTTAACTTTCACAATTTTCTATTTTGGATATTTGGATGGTTCTCCATTTTTGCAGTGTCATTTTTACACAAAGTGAACAAAAAATCACTCCCTTGATGTTGCCGATGGTGTGACAGCTTTTCACTGACATCGCCTGAAGGAGCAAAGACCCAGTGGACCCGGTAGACCCAACAGTAGACTGACAGAAGACCCAAACGGACTGAACATGGAACAGTTCAGTCCGTAATAAAGATTACTTACTTACTTAGTGTTTGCTCAATACTGAAACTCCAAATGTGTCTTATTGACAAAGTCTTCTGTAAGAACTTCCCACCTTTTCAGTCATATAATGTAGACCTGAATTGAGATAGTGGATATGTGTTTACACAGATCCATATATAATATACATCTCAGAAGCTGCTTGTATTCTTTACATCTGGCTGAATGGTGTCAGATTTGTGCTACTCTGTTTGTTCTCTGGACGGAGCCTTTCTGCCTAATGTTTTCATGTTCTCCTGGTACGTCCATCATGTAGCCGTGGTGGTGCACATATTTATTTAGTTCAATGTTGAGGTTGAAGTGTGCATTATTGTCCTTGAAGGGAAATGTGTCTTCTGCCTATTGACCCATCCTGCACTGACACTAAGGCCTCTGTCAGGAGCAGTGCGGCGCCTGGGGAACTGTCTCCAGATGTTGATGCTCGGCTTGGTCATTTGGAGGAAGGTGCATGTTTTAGGTGTATTTTGTATGTGAAGAAAATAGAGCTGCAGCTATCGAATATTTTAGTAATCTAGTATTCTATTAACTATCCCTATCAATGAATCAAGTTATTGAATAAGTAATTTTGACTTAACCATGTGCAATATCAAATGACAAATCACTTAATGATTTTTCTTGCACTAGAATACACAGTATTTGAAACAGCATTAGAAACAGCTTATACATACTACACATTTGCTGTGTGCTCCTCATTCTTACCGTTATGTAACTGGTGATGCAACACTGATCAACCTTTCTGCTTTACCACTGCGTTAACAAATGAAAGGCTATTTGATGCTTATACAAAGTTAGCTTTACCTGGTGTCAGGCTGTCCCTCACTATGAAGCCTTCTCCACAGGTGCTTTAGCATTCAGCTTGTGCTATTGTTGTATGTGAGCTCCACCTTGCCATGGTTGCACACTACTGCCCAGTGCTCGTCGTCTTCCATTGTGAGCTATGTCCGTGAAAAGCTTTGCAAACACAAACAAAACGAGTATTTGAACGGCCGGGACTGTGTAGTGCAGGGCACGTAGGATCTGTAACGCAAACTCCTTGTGCAACACAAAGAATCAAGCTTTGATTACAATTTATAAAACAAGAAAATGCCTCAAAAAAACTATAGGAAGCCTCATAGCAGCAGAAATTACTCAACTAATTTTGCCTCTTGAATTACTGGAATTAGTCGAGAGATTGTTTCAGCTCTAGATTAAAATGCACTTTACCTAACCATTCTTAAGCTTTGATTCAAAGAGAAGTGCATCGTCTCACAGAACTGGTTAAACTTTGAGCAATTATACACTTTTGTTGAAGTAAATTAAAGCTCTGTTTGGTATTAATGATGAATACAGTCTTTCTTTTCTCCAACACCTAACATTGAAGTTTCTGTTGCATTGAGTAGATCAGGTAATTGTTTTTATCTGCACACGGACGGAGCAGAAAGAAACTTTCACAAATGCCTGAATAAAGGCTGTCCTTGTTTGTTGAGGGGACTAATTACTTGCTTTCTCAGTGAACATTGAATAGATGCTTTTACAAGTGTGAGGTTTATAATTATAAGTTTATGGTGCTTGAGCCTAATTAGTTTACTTTATCCCACTGTTTGAATAATGAAATGGCGGCCTTCCCTTCACCTGAGATGTTACATTTATACACTTTTCATTTATTGTTTACAACTATACTTCTACTCTTGCAGATCCTCCACCTACAACTTTAGATATTGGAGAAAACTAGAAATACCACAATCATATCAAAGGATGGTAGTTCTTGTTTGTCTTTCCTCACAGTTTCTAGTTCGTTCTTTGCAGGTTTGCAGGATGAAGTTGTCTTGTCAAAAAGCTTGTCCGCAATTTCACAGTGAGTCTGTGAAATTGTCACGCTTTGTATAAAGTCGTGTTTCAGATTTGGCTTTTGAACAGAAGTGCGCTCAGCTCCAAGAGCTTTGATTTGCAGTCGGACTCACTTTGAAACCTTAAGGGCCTCTTCATCATCACACAAACCTGCCCCACATTTTTCAGACTCTATTTCAAGTTTAAACTTATCAGCATTTTGTGTCATTTGATCTGGCCCTTTCAATAAAACTGATTACGCAGTATGCTCTCCACAAGATTTATGATTGGATAATTCATGATATGTTGAATGTGCTACAATAGCCTTTATACAGAATCTCCATTTATATAGTCCAGTCAATCCCCCACATTCAGGAAACTGATGTGTCATATATTCTGATAAATATCATTTTTCAGAGCAGTTGGCTCCTTGGGTCTCGTGATTGTGCTGTTGCAGGCCGTGGCCGTGGCTGCTCCTGTGCTGATGGTTTGATGGCGACATGTGACCAGGCTCAGACTGAGCCAGACTCTAAAGCAGATTACTGTAGTAGTCTGTGCTTTTGGCAATCTGTCTAAAGGTTTCCGCTCACAAGACGCAGCTCAGCAAAGACTTAGATTTATGACCTGATCAATTTGCAAATGGCAACCGCAGCAGCTGCTCCACACTTAGCCTTGCTTATTGGCCTAAATGGTTTTAAAGCTACCCATGGGTTAGTGAGTGATAAAAAGGTGGCCCTGTTGCCGTAGCATATGGCACTCCAAAACAAATAGACAATGTCTATAACTTAAGGGCTGTGTCAAACATTGCAATATTGGAAAAAAGTACCTTTATCTCTCTTCATTCACCCTTCACATCATTTCTACTCAACAAGTTGAGTGTTTTGCTGCTTGCCTTTTTCCAGCTTTTAAAAAATTGATTATTGTGATCAATATGAGGAGGAAAAAAAGACACCCCCAGATCGCCCAGCTGCTCCAAACATCTCATTTAAACAGGAAGCGTGTCTCAAACTTTAGACACTTGCCATAATTTCCAATGTTTGTCAAATGCAAGTGCTGTTTATGTGGAGATCATGTTGTTCAAATCCAGAGCAAATAGCTTGTAATTCATTTCCATTGATCATGTAATCATTCTGAATGTAATGACACGCTTATTGTTTGTTCTGGCAAAATTGGATTTTGCTCTGTTTTAATATAGTTAATCACGTTTAAAAAATTAACGCATTTGGCGCATGTGCCGAATGACCCGCCCATGCATCCCATAATAACACTCGTGCCGCGGACACAGGCGTGTGAGATGGCTACAGAGCAGGTAGGCATTAGTTAGCATTAGCATTAGATTCTTCTAAGCTGTGCAGCAATCACTGATGAGAGGGTACAAAAGCAACGCACTGCTAACACAATGTACAGTACAACAACTGGAGATGGTCCCGCTCCCACAGGTCTCTCCAGAGGATACAATGTGAGCTAGCTATGTTCACCCAGGCTTGATTTCTTCTTTGATTATTTTTTTGCTTTAATTCCCTCTTCTCCTCCTCACTTTTGCATATTTTGGGCTGTTTTGCTGTGTCAGCAGTTGCAGCCAGACGAGGTAACGCCACTCTCTCCGACCATGCTGCTGTTGTTTACATGGCGAGCATCACGCAAAGTTTCTACTCAGCACTTTTTATGTCCTGAATTCATACACTGCTGAATAAATGAGCTCAAATTTTCTATTAAATTACGGATTTGAATAAAACTCTGTTTTAATACTGTCTTCTGCAGAATGACATAATGCTAATAATGTGAATGCCGTTTATGTGGATTTATTGTTATAATAAACAAATACAGTACATCTTATGTACACTATATGTCGTCATTTATCTTTCCATTCAAACAACCATTTACAGAAAAATATGGCATAATTTTGCCGATAGTTCAAAATGTGTTTGATTACGATTAAATTATTTTTTAAACTGTAATTAACTCGATTAAAAAATGTAATTGTATGGCAGCCCTAGTTATCATATAACTCAACATCCTACTGTCTGTTTACTTGTTGTTTCATGTCTGATGCACCTATTTTTTGCTGCGTTCAATGTCCCACCCACTGATGCAGTTTCCATGGAAACAATGCCTTGTCTGTAAAATATAAGGAACTAAAATATAGAATAATGGAGAAACATCCTGTGGTACTCATCACTGTGGTATCATCTGTTATAGACTATGTCAAGTAATTAGTAATTAGAATTACGTCAGAGTTTTATTCTTAATTTGTTTAATTTACTTAATGCACTTGTTTTTCTTGTTCAAAGATGTTTCTGCAGCTGTTTGGATTTGTTATTATACTATTTTCCAGATGGTAGGGTTCATACAGTTCATGCAGCTTTGTGTTGAAAACATTACCACACGTAAAGTCCTCTTCATCATGTGTTATGTAATCTTACCACAAAAATGAGTATAATTAATTCTAAGTTTCAAAGCATCTTCAGCTGTTGTTCAATGCATCTGTGTTACGCCTGTAGGAAGCCTTTGAAACCACTCCTCTGTACAGCCATGATGAGCCAGTGGCAACAAGTGGCTGGTTTAAAACAAGATTTCTCTAAATTATGAACTAAATCCTTCTGTGTATCATTAATACGTAATTTGTGTACCTCTGTTTATAGATTTTATATGCATTTTCTTCTTTCTTCAAAATGTTTATCCTTTCCCAGCTTGACATACCTCATG
>JAPMNZ010903753.1:0-12063 GCA_029875035.1 Pomatoschistus microps
AGATTGCATACTTCTTGAATATGCTAAATGTATCTGTAACTGTAAAATAATGCTTGAACAAAGTAACAGTGAAGTTGATAGTTTAATCACTGGGGATGAAGGGGTTGGATTAAATAAGTCTTTCTTCTTCCCACTCCTTTTCAGGCAGAATTATACAGGCATGTTTGTACCGTACATTAATTGTTTATACATTTTTTTTGTTTAATGTGCATTTTGTCTGTTTTTTTTGTGCATTATATTATTTAACTGAATTTAATTACCCTGTTTACTCACCTATGCCATTGCCTGAAATATATGAATAAATAAAAAAATAAGAAAATATTGTGAGATTTTAAACTTATTAATTATCTAATGTCATAGTTCTTGTACTCATTATGCTAAAGATAGAAATTGTATACTATATTTGTACTATATTTATCATAGAGTCATTGTTCATTCATTGTGGTGTATGCTCCTCATTCCTATACTGTTCTGTAACTGGTGATGCAACCCTGGAATTTCCCCAATGTGGGAATAATAAAGGATCTCTTAATCTTTATCGTATCCAGTTTACTTGAGTAGGGACATAAATACATACATAAAAACTGCAGTACAGCAGTCTGATGCATGGGTCATAACGCTTACAGCCAAAGCTAATTCACAGTCTCAGACAAAAGTATCAATAGGCCCCATAAACGTCTTGCTATAATGTTTGCAGTAAAATGGTCTGTAAAATAGTACAACCGAGTGAAAGGTTCGTGGCACAGCAGGAGAGAGAAGATATAACTTGTAACGTTTTTTTGTGTGTGAACTGGGAACCATCATCTAATCTCATACTTTAATGCTATATTCACTTAATGTTTTCTGATATGTCACTCGCTGAACATCACCATGAATAAGAAATAAAACAAAGGAAAAAAAAAAAACCTCACGGAGCAGATATTACGAGCCTGACAGTTGGTTTTGTAGTTGCCTTGGGCGTTTTTTTTTTTTTATGGTAAAAGACATTTGAATGAAAACCCCTCACTGCACTCTTGTAAGTCTCAAAACAGCCTCCACCCCCTCAAATTAAACAGGAGGAGAGCCTATTCTTCTACTCTTTCAGCAAAAACCACCAGTCAGACTATTTTTAGCCTAACCAAACCCTATTTTTAGAAGACTGTGGGTTTTTTTGAGGATTTTAACAAGGAGATGAATTAGAAGAGAGAGTATATTGCCAATGGTGTCATGTTTATTATAACTGTATTCTCAAACTAACCAACAGAAAAAATGAATGAATAAGTACGGCTGTTTAAAAATCATCATCAATCTATGTTCTTTCCACTATGAAGACATATTGTGTGTATAACATGTATAATTAACATACTTAGAATTTTGCAATACAATATTTTTTTATACAATTTTGAACTAATGTGTGTATATTATCTTTAAGAGAAACACAAAAATATTCAATGTAGAAGAAGCTCACTCTACGAATGAAAACTCAACAACAGTCATTCTGGACTACTTTCATTGTTCTTTTTCTTTTTTTCGCATTATTTTGAGTTGGTAGACCTTGAGACGCAAGCCCACAAAAACCAAAAACAAATTTCTTTCTTCCTCTTGTTTATTATCAGATAAATTCTTAATATTTTTTTACTTCTTGCCTTTAAGGACTTCCGTACAATTGTCTCGGCTCCTGTACATGCCTAAAACTCCAGACCTTGAAGAGAACCCAACTATTAAAGCATGAATCGTAGATCTAACTGCAATGTTTATCACGGCAATTCGATATTTGGCTAAAATGTTTCAGCCCTACATATACAAGAAAGCAGAAGTTCCCCGTTTTTTTAACCGGGGACTCAGACACGGGGAAGTTCCATGATACTGCTGCTGCAGCTGTGGTCAAAGGTTAATGTACTTATCCAGTCAAAGCCACTATATCCACTGTGCGGCCAAAGCCTAAAGCTCAAAGGGAATCCGTCAGGTTGATGATGATGTCATTAGGAAACTCACTTGTGCACAGCGATCATGTGACTGCCCCGCCCAAAAGCTCCACCCCCTTCTCACCATGTGCAATGGAAAACAAATAGATTGCACGTTTTCTGTGGGAGATTGAAGTGAGTGGAGCAGATAACAAACCCTGGGCGATCACTTTGTCAACTAAAAAAGGGGCTGTGACAAAAGTTCTGAATTTTCACTCTTAACAAAACAATGAAATATGTTGGCAAACTGTGCTGCAATTTATACTCATGTGATTTTTTTCTTTTTTTAAAATACTTTATTGTGTCATCTTCATTAGTTCAGACTTTTTTCTTAATACATACAACTTAACAAGACACATTTTAATTCCTTTCAGCAAACTCACTCATAATTTAAGCTGTATCTGCCTCAAAACAGATCTAAATCCCAAACATGTGTTCAGTGTCTTATAATGTTTGCTGCTTTCTCTTATAAACTATAACTTATCTAAATTAAACTAACACATATTTTGTTCGGCTAGCATCCCAACATAGGAGATAGACTGTATATCCCTAAATAATAATAACACTACTATGTAAGATTCATACAGTAAAAGCTTCTCTTGGGCTTCAAAGCAAACGTTAAACCAATACTTGGCAAGTTCAGGCTAATAGCACAAGTGAGTGTCATGTGCAGCTTTAGTTTATCTTGTTATTATTTAGTCACAGAGGCTAAAACACACTCCGCAGACCAGACGGCTTGCCCTCTATACTTGAATTTCACTAATTGCTACAGTCAGAGTGAACAAAGCGTACAATGTAGCGCATAGCCTTTTTTCATTCCTCTCCACGCTGGCCCCTCTATCGCTTCTCGGTCTGTTCCAGTCGGACTGTCACAGGGCTGAAATCACACCTGTGCTTCTCTCACATCTCCTCCGTACACGGCTCAACATACGCAGCCAGGGTGAAACATGGCGAGGGAGCTTTGCTGAATCTCATTAGCCAAGCGGGTAGTCATTAACAGAATGACCTTTGGAAATAATTACCAGCCTTCCTCCTCTCTCCCTCCTTCTCTTCTCACACTCATCCATTCCCCTGTCCCTCCTATGCCCCTCTTAATGTGCTATAGTTCTTTGAGAAATGCACATAATGGAAAGGCAAGAGTATATATAAGAGAGCAGACCATGGTCCACTGTTTGAGATTACAGAGCAAGGTGAATGTTCAGATTAGGTTAATCTTTTGGAAATGGGATTGAACGCACATGTTTTCATTTGGTCAGGTAGACAGGCAGGCAGCGGGTCAAGCAAAACCAAAACATGTGCAGAACCATGTGATTCAGGCTGCTGTGAAGCGTGTTATTGTCACAAGTAAACAAGAGTTTAAAAATATGCACAACAAAGCAATAGTGAAATAATATCAGTGCGTGCTCTCCTTTCTGGTGTAATCCTGGGACTGAGCAGCTTAGTGAATAACCATCGACTAGCTTTGTGTTCATTGTTGTAAAATAGAGGATTACAAACACATTGTGTGAGCAGGGATTGGATACCGAGCATCTGGTGCTTACGTTTAAACCTGATCCGAAACCATTCGCAAAGAGAGAGAAAAGACCACTTTCATTTACAATTAACTTGCATAATAGATCAACAATAACAACATCAAGTGATTTTTTCTTAATGTGGAATAAAGACAGAGAGGCGAAGCTATTCTCTTGTAATTTCCCAACACTACTTCCCATTTCCCCTTTAATGCTGTTCACATGTCCAGGAAACCAGCTTGGCAAACGGCGAGTATAGGAAATCTATGTGCGTGTTTGACTGTTTTATCTGCAGCCAGCCTCAGAGTGCACTGTAGAGCTGCCAGCATGACATGCATGCAACCTGCTAGGACAGCGGAAAGACGATTGCTTTTGCAGAGGGCTTCAAGAGCTCTTAGAACAATCTACAAATTATGAAGCAGACACAATATTTTGTTCATATTCTACCACTGCCATTTAGTGGATGGGTCAAATATTAGTTTTTGTACATGCTTTGCTATGTATAAGCAACCTACAGCAGAAATGAGACAGAAATAGTCTAAGGAACGGGAAAGAATAGCCCTGCAGCCTCTTGTAAACATGCTGTAGCAGGAGAGGCAGTGCATCGCTCCCAGTGCCACTCTCTCAACAACGCTAATTATCAACCAAAGACATGCTAATTACACAGAGCTTTATTGCTAATGTAGCAGGCCTGTATGCCAGCCGCCCACACTGTGAGCTCCGCTCCCCTACCTCTGCTCTCCTCCCACTACACCTTCAGGCAGAGCAGCAGCATGCCAGAAAAAATGCAGACTTTTTCATAGTCTCCAAAGACAAGTGTATGAATTATGATATGTCACAGAAAATATGTCACATTTTGGGGACATCTTTCTAGCTTTCCCATCAGCCCCTCCAGTCCTTCATCAAGTTCTTGACCTTGCTTCCATTTGTCTGCACAAACAGGAAGTGCCCCTCACTCTCAAACTGCAAAGACACCTACAGTACGTTGTTGCACCTGTGATGGAGCCTGGCAGCTACACACACGGCTCGACAGGAGATGACCTCCGATACTCCTCTACCTTCCCAGGCTAAACGCACTAGCCCTCTGCTCAACTGTGCAAGTGTGCAGTGGCCAAGGGTAAAGGACTCTCTGGATCAATGGACTCCAGGGATAATGGTGTAGTTACTACATCACTAGTCTCTTTATGTCTCCCTTGCCTCTTTCAAATAGCCTGGACATCTCTGGCTAAAAAGGACTACAATGAGACCATGCTTTTTCCGGTAACACAAAGCTATAATACGATAACACATTATCTTTGTAGACAATTGGCACTTTACAATAGTCACTTTACTTTTGGCACGTATACAGTACTATATACTGTTGCAGTTGTGACTGCAACCCAAATGGAGTGTACTGCTTGTCAGGCCCCACAGTAATAAATATATTAATACAATTAAATCCATTCTGGAAACTATCCATTGTTGTTAGTCAAGCACTTTTTACATCACTGGGCCAACAGAGTATTTCCACATTAAAAATCTCATGCTGTATTGATAATCAATATGTTCTATATATTCCAGATTCATTAGAGAATGTTAACCTTTAAAATGGGACTAAGCGGGAGCACAAGAGGATAATTTGAGGTCAAATCTTTAAGGAGGAACATGTGATATGACTGTTCACATTCTAATGTATCCAGCCTGGGCCAGCATGCCATCTGGAACCACAGCGCTCCCTGTGGGCCCTTACACCCGTGTGTGGGCAAAAAGCCCAGTAACACCCCGATACTGTCAGGAAATACATGATGTTTTTTTTATTTGATCTTAATCTCAAAGTGTACCAAAGGCAGTTGTTTACACTAATTGAGAAATAGTCAGACAGCGTGTCCGAGTGTGGAGCTTTGCCTGGACACTCGTCAAGCTGTTATGTAATGTAACAGCTTCACGTTGAGTACCTAAAGCTACAGGAGGCTGACTGTCATTTCCTTCATTATCTACCTGCAGCTTTTAACATGGCCTTGAGCCTTGACTGCATGTGTCCAATACAAGTGAGATCAACATCCTCCTTAGAGGTGACACGCACCCAGCTGCCTCCTCAGCGGCAGGATCCGTTAACGAGGTTTTACGATGTAACTAAAGATCCTGTCAGAATGTAGTCCATGACAGTCCATGTGTTGTGTACTGTTGTGAGTGCGCTGCTCAGACACTCACCTCCACGATGTCAGAGTTGGTCCGGCTCTCGTGTGGCTCGTTGTACTCTGTGTATTTGAGCAGGACCTTGTCCATGTCTGTGCTGGCGTACTGGAACAGCTTGTTGGTGCTATTGAAGATGATCAGGGCGATCTCACAGTCACACAGCACACTGAGCTCATACGCCTTCTTCATCAAGCCAAACTTTCTCTTCGTAAATGTCACCTGGTAAAAGAAAAGCACAGAATGAAGACAAGCTAGACATTTAAAAGGGTAACCAGATGGTTTATAGATGCAAAGTTTTCACACATTTTCTTTTTGCTGTAAAACCACTAATGATGTTTCAGCACTTGAGTGTAACAAACATTTGACTACAGCAGGAAAAAGAAGTTTGGCCTTTATTTGGGGAACTGAAAATATTCAGATAACGGTAAAAGACGAAGTTGATGTATGTAGATCAAAGCACAGTGGAGTGGTAAGTCAGAGAACATTTGTCATTTGAAACTCTAGTTTAGACACACTTCATCCCACAGTGATGTTTGTGAACCACATCTGCCTCTACAGTTGCATCTGTAAACCCATATTCCTTCCACAGGCTGCCATTATTTTCTTCGCAACTATTTTCTCTGATAATCAGCAGAAAAAAAAAAACATTTCCATTATTCAGTGGTTTTGTGTATTATTGTTGAATACAGAGGATTGGTTAAAAAGTCTGCTTATTTAGTAAAAAGGAACAGATTTTCCTAGTATTCCCTTATTGTTTGGCTCTGAACAAAAGCACTGAAAATACATGATTTTGGAGAGTTGCGCTTGCTTTCTTCCAAGCCATGTGTCTCGACTCCACAGTTGTCTACAAACTAAAAAGGGAAAAAATATGTCAGTGACAGGCTGCCTCTTGGAGCAAATCTGCTACTTTATTTTTCATTAAAATACTTTTGTCGTTTACTTTAGACGTCTGTGTTGACAATGCCTCTTAGAGATGAGGGTATACGCCAAAACTGTGCCCAGCTGGTAACTTAAGATCCCATTTGTTGATTAGCCGAGGGTTTGTCTATTCTCTTCTGACACTTTCTTGAGCCAACAAACACAGATTAACACTAAAGCAATGGCCTCAATTCAATCCAAACAAATACTAATTTTGTGAATGTATTATGCCCTTCACATATTCTTCTGAGCTCCTTACAACTTCAGCCCCGTAAGAGGATATAAGGTTAAATGGATATTGATAGATTAGTTTAGAATTTCCTGAAATTACATCTCCCAGGATGCACCAGGGAAACTGAATATGAAACCCCTCGCCTCTCCTCAAGCCAAACAATCCACTGGCTATATCGCACAATTCATATTTTACATTTCTCATTGAACATATTTTGTTTTAGGTCGTGCTGCTATATATTTTAATAGCATTTTTTTGGCATAACTTGTCTATTTTTGCCAGAGACTTTGACATGGCTCATCATGACCATCAGATTCAGCCAACATGCAGAGAAGCGCCTCCCCAGGGCTCTAAATACCATGCTGACATTTACACAGCCAAAGCTGAAATGTGGAGAGAAAAAACAAGCTCGATTCTTATGAGATCAAAAAGCATCTTGTGACAATAAGATTAATTGTCATATCTACCTTGGCTTGGAATGTATTATGCTCTGAAAGTGAAAGCCGCCTAAAAAGGTCAGTTAACCACTCGGTAATGAGGAGAAATATTGTCGAAATGTTACTATTATGACCGTTTACGCTTGAATTTTACATGTTTCGCGCATCTTTAAAGACTTTATTAAATCAGATTTCAACTAACCTCTTAATACACCTATTGTTTGATTCTTTCCTTGCGACAAAGAAAGAACAGGTCCAATATTTTTCAACAAATAACTAGTAAATGAAAATTGAGCAAGCAAAAGGTGTGACTTATTCTATTTGACCATAGGGAGAGAAGGGCATCATGGCCTAAAGCTACTGGATGACAAATCAATCCATGTTTGAACGCGCACCATGACGCCACAGAAAACAGACACGCATTGGAAATAAGATCGTCAAAGGTTTGGAAAAATGAATCAATAAGGAAAGACTTTACTTTATATGATTCACAGGGACTTTGGCATCATGGAGAATGAGTGTGATTATGAAAACCTTTGCTGACCATATAATAACGCCTACATAATCATCGCACCTCACCCCCATATCTCTACCTGACACATACAACCTGCTACCTCCAACCCATTTATAACAGCACTGATGCCATGCACAGATTGGGATAAATAAGGACAAATGGCCGCTCTGGGGTGCTAATGTTAATGATATAGCATGCATAATGTGATAAAAAATGCATTGCTCTTGATATACATATATACATACCGAGTTATCTTGGTCAGGTCATAACTGACATTTGTAATGACATGACCTGCATCTCTCTCTCTGATAACTGGTCTCAAGAAGTCATAGCCTGATAACAATTATATGTCAATAGAATATTGGATGATTTTTACTGGAATATCTGACACCAAATCTTTTTTACCTGACGAGCCAACTTGTCATCTATCAGTAATTATGTGTAAAACTGCATGTTCCTCTTCAAAAAGACAGATTTTATTATTTTTTTGCTTTGTGCGTTATATCTTTTAATAATGGGAAAGTGTCAGAAATGTGTAAAACAGTACTTGTTATGTTTCTCTCTCCAACCAGAGGATCTGAGAACAAAATATAGATTGTATAGAACCAAATAGCTGAGCATGTGCACCTCATAAAACAGTACTAATTATGTTATGTAGGGCAGAGCACATCTCAAACCTGCAGGTATGCTGTTAGATGCTCAGGCACACTTTATTCTCACCAAAAAGGAACATTTGCCGTCTGCATTAGACCGATCTCTGAAAGGTACAGGGGCCTCTGTCAGGAGCAGTGGTGACTACAGTGTTGGGGATTCATCTCATGCTGGGGTCAAGATAGGAAAAATGTTTTGTTCTACTTTTAAACACTGTGATGGTCCTTTTGTCAATAGTGTCCACAAACGCAACCTGGTTATAAATGTAAAACGTGAACGACAAGCAGACGACATAGTAGAAGACGGAGCTTGGACGAGGTGGGGTTGAAGAGTAAGGGGCAGCCGTACAGGAAGCACATTTGAATGCATTTCCTCTCATAACAGGAAGAGGCCAGTGGCTTCCCTTCACAATGGCTTCGCTTCTGCTTCCCTCGTCCTGCCCCAAATCCCTGGGGGAGAAGGAGGGGAGGAGAGTGGCACCAAACACGATTTAGCACAACAAACCTGCCGAGTGTACTGTATATATTTATATTGATAAATGCATGCTTACACTGACTGGAACGGAAAACACTTCAGGTCACTTTGGATACTTTAACTATAGTGTTGGCCTAAAAATAAATAAAATGTCTTTAATAGGTTGGTTATTTTCAGTAATATTATTCCTATTGGCTCAATGCAAAAATATTGAGAGAGGTAATTATTCTGAATTATTTCACACAATGTTGAAGACAAAATATTCAGTTTCGTGACACAGTGTATATTTCCGATACTGGTTTCTCCTTTCCAGTTTCCATCACGATTCAATATATTCGTTTTTAACAGACTACACTGATTCTTTGTAAGTTCCTGTTTTGGAAAATCTGCAGGGGAAGACAGAACCACTGGTCAAAAGTGGATGTCACACAGCAAGTTGCCGGAATAACAAAAATAACTTGACCAACCTCCATTTGGGACATATATAGATGTTCTCAGAAATGAATCACAGAAAAGAAGAAAATAATTTCACCTTTTAAGTAAAACAAAAGTTTTTTTTTACCCTAACCATTTTTACATGCAATCTGTATTACTATTAAATGCCAATATAGTAATAAAAAGAAAGAAAAAAGGCCCAAAAAATCTATAATTGCCAATTCTCTGAGAAAAGCATCCATTATTTACAAATGCATGCTGATAAAAAAAAATACTTGTAAAGGTTGGCTACACAGAAATACAGAGAGGGGACTAATATGCAAGTGAAATATAACAGGCGATAAGTTGAAAACAGCAAAATGAGGATAAAAGTATGTTTGTGAGAGGGTGAGAGCCTGGAGAGCGCGCACAGGTGAGCTCTCACAGCAGAACATACGATGAGAGGAGTAGCGCTCGCTGTGGGAAGACACGCAGACAGTGGAAGGTGGGAAACAGGGAATTAGTGCCGGGTGCAAGGGTGAGGAGCTACCCTGTGGGCCTCATTATTTTCCTGCTGTTAATTTCACTCACATATTTTCTCACCCCAGTGCTGTTGATTGGAAAGAAGAATGCTTTGTCGTTGAAACAAAAAGACCCCTTTTTCAGTCTAAGTGCCGTGAACATGGTGAGGAGCCGGTGAGATGACATACAACTAGAATTTTCCCCCTTGGGGTGATGTGTGATAGTGTTGGGAGAAGTCTGGGAAGAGTTTGGAGATCTAGTTTGTGCTATTTCCTGTTGCTGATGACCTGATCCTTGTTTAACCTTTGGGCCTTATGTCCCTCCCCCCAAATACAGCGCACAAAGGACATAGATTCAAAAACAACTCTCATAAAAATGAGTGCAATTAGTTTACTATTATGTAACCCTCCAATTAATTTCAAGTTTTTTTGTACTTGTCCCAAGTGTAGATTTGTGTCATTTGTGTGGAAGATGGTGAGTGGTTTACATGGAGCACAATCCAGAGAAAAGCCAAATTGATAATGCATTAGTTTATACTTAATGAAAAATAAAAAGTAAGAGTTTACAAAGTCTAAGATGTTAATGGTGCATATCCTAAGTTAGGAGGGTTCCCATCGGAGTTGACATTGTCAAAAGATTATATTTATATAAAAAAGATTATATTTATTCTGGAAAAAGTCTCCAGAGAGTAGATGGGCTTCTTGTGAAAATGAGTGGATAATCTGGTATGTTTCAGACCACACTGTACAGAACATGTTCCTATGTTTAGCGCGGCTGAAAGTGGTGGTTCTAGTGTGTGCACCTATGTGCCGCCCCCGAGCCCATGGCACAGGGGGCCCTTTCATGTGCCCGTGGCTGGGAGTGGGTCTGAGTGGTCGGGGGGCTTGAAGCCAGAGCTCACACACTGCTGCCTACTGTCCACAGCTCTGGGCAGCCAGTCAACGTCAGGGAGGCCTGGCCCTTGTGCCCCTGCGTCGGGGAAGTGTTTCTGAGGCCTGGAGGTGGTAGCCCAAAGTGGCCGCCCAGAGAGCCAGGCCCTGTGCCCAAGTCTGCCATGCGCTCAGGCCGGGTCCAGAGAGGCAGAGCTGCCCTGTAGGTGGCAAGGTGGTGTTGACAGCCACACAGAGTGGTGCCACTCCATATGCAAGCTTAGGAGAGAAGTGGCGCTGACAGGGAGGAAAATTACACTTTTATGGGCTATTTTATGTTATATTCTTCTAAAGATTTTCTTTTAACCATTAACAATCAGCTGAACAGCAAGAAACCAAATGTATGAGTGGAATGTTTGAAAGTACGCAAAACAGTTGGTGTATATTTGGTCTTGACACTGCCAGAAAAAAGAAAAAAAACCTCAATAAGGAAGTGAAAATATGCAGACTTCTGTTTTCTTTCCATTTTGCAAAAAATAAATGAGACACTTTTGTCCGTCTGTGGCGTTCTTGTTATGTCCTCTTGTTACATGTGAAATTATGTCATTTTTGTGGGTCAGAGGTGACATGACACACTCTCCTCACATACTTGTACTGTTGTGTATTTCAAATGATAGAACAACAAGTTTATATATTGATTTGCCTTTCCCTGAACCCTCTCCTTCCTCCGCCTTGCTCTCTCCTTCGTCAGTGTAGCCCGGATATCTGAGGCATCGATTCCCCTCAGGTGTCCTTCCTGTCTCCCTCTCCCTTCCTTATCCTCAGGAGCCGGAGCGCCTCGTGCAAATGGCGGCTTGCTCTACGGCGGGATGCGCCAGAGCAGGGCTGAGATAACAGAGGGGAGGAAGTGCGGGCGCTGCTGCAACACAATAGCCATAATCGTTTCTCTCAGAACTTGGTGACCCGAGAGCTGCTTTTCTTCAGAAAGCAGAAAAAGTAAGAAGAAAAGTCCCGATAAATTGCAAAATACATTTGACATTTGTCCCATTCCACTTTTGCATTGTCCATGGAGAGAAGCAGGTGGCACAGAAGTATCTTATCTTATGAGTACATATTTACGTATCAACTTTTGTATCAATGATAAAGCTTAATGTTTAAAAAAAATAGGTAAATTGCCAAAGGTCCCGATGTTTATGGGGTCCTTGTGTGTGGTGTGACCTGTGAACCAGGAGCCAACAGCAGCGTATGGATCCAATTGGAGTGCCAGGAAGCGGACAGAGTGTTAGTGGTCAGTGCTGCTTCAGGATGTGATCGATTGTAGGCCTGGGGGGCACTAAGACCGCTCTGTCTCCATCTACTTCCTGCAACAAAGGCAGCGTATAGCCAAGACATGTTCCCGTTTA
>JAPMNZ010903760.1:0-15400 GCA_029875035.1 Pomatoschistus microps
GTCAAGGTCCATTATTATTTTATTTTTTTAGGAATAACCTTGATAATGTCATGAAGATTTCAATACATTATGCTGATTGAAGAACCACTTTTCTTCAATCTTTTATTATAATTCTTTCCATGTCAATTCTAAAATGAGTTTAGGTAGCCTGGGAGACAAGAAATCTTTTCAGTACAAATAAGAAATTATGTATTTAATCCTTTATTAGAAACACTATCTTGTATGGAAATTAGCTCAAATATTAAACAACACTAGGATAAGAGATTGGAAATTAGTTGTACTTGATTTAACATTTACTGAACTGTTTTCAATTTTCAACAAAAGGGAAACATGACCTTTGCATTTGATTCTATATTTTGTAATCGTGAAATAATGTAGGCTTGGAGTCAGCTCTCCATCACACAGCACAAATTTGGCTTCCATTCCTTATAACTTTAATTTGTCAATCTCGCGCCTTTTTCATGTTAAGATTGTTTGCACAACTTTTGTCAAATACAATGTAATGTAGGAATTTGGCTCACCATAATAAAGCAAATAAACAAAAGGCTCTTGTCATGTCCTGTGTGTATTTTCTTATTGATGCGTGGCATGTTTTGAATTGTAAAGCAAGATGTTGCCATTGGAGAAGGACTAACATGCCATCTTACAGCCGTAAAAAGAAACCTCCCAATGAAATGTTGATGTCACCTGAGGAGTAGTAGCCAAAATCAACACATGCTGAGAGGTGTGTGCATGTGAAATAAAAAGCAGATATGCATGCACTTGTGATTTGTTTATTTAAAAACAAAAACTAGTTCAAGAAAGTTCTAATTTGCCACTTTTTTGCACATAATATATCCTGCATTTAACATGTTCGCACATTTCTTACTTTTTGCATAATCTTGAGCTTTTCTATCCATGCCAGATGTGACATGTACATTTCTCCTGTGGGAGATCAATAAAGTTTATCTTATCTTCCATGCTCTAAAACAGTTTGTATCCATCACTAGTTTTCTCATGTGTTTTTGGTCACTCACATCTCTTTCAGATCACCCTCAGCTCAAAGCGTCAATTAGTGACTCACAGGGCTAATACTTAAAGGTGACATGTTATCTACAGTAATAAGGTAAATACAACAGGTTGGGGTCTCATTAGCTCACAACATTTTACTAATACAAAACTCTGCTGGAACAATATAAATGCATTTTTATTCCTGCAAAATAAGTTGAAACTAACGCTAAAGATTACCTTTGTCATTTTATGTGTTAGCTAAATAACTAGGCCTATCAGTCCATTATTTCCATGCCACTTACTGCGACTAGGCATACTATTTTGAACATGTTTATCAAGACCGTATAATTTGGTTATTATTGCAGTTGTGGACAGAAACGTAATTTTTTCAAAATAGTTGAGTCTGTTATCTGTAACCAGCGACTGGTTTGCCTGTAATCTACAGGTACGCCCTAAAATCTTGGTATTTAGTCCTTATCCCCAACCCAAACCTTAACCGAATTAATTGTTCTTAATCCTACCTTAAAACCGACTGTGACTTTTAATATTACATTTTAATAAACAAATAGAAACAAAAATGGGACTATTTACCCCACCCTGGGATTAATCATAAACTGTAGACGAAATACCAAGGGTTTCAGCTGGAGCGTAGTGTTGCCAGGTAACCGAAGACGCCGTGGTACTTTGCTGAGGAACGAGTGCAGTTTCGGCGCTATTTCTTTCACAGTTCTGTTGCAATTAAGCAATGTTTGTTTCAATATTGTCATTATTTGCAAGTCGTTGATGAGGTATTAACTGAAGAGGCATAGTGCTGTTCTACTGTGAACGAGAGCTGAAACGAAGTCGCGAACGACATCATGGAGGTAAAACACCAGTTTGTTATTCTGTTTTATAATCTGAATTAGCGTTCAATCTTGTATTTTTGTGTTCTAATTCAGTACAGGTTATTACAGGTTGTATTTTTGTGTAACAGGTAAAGCAGGCTACATTGCACAGGAGGTCTAATGGAGAGAAACAGCCAGACAAGGTAGCACATATTTATCATAACAAATAACTAGTTAGCTAGCGTTAACTAGTTAGTTAACTAGCTAAATGACTAAGTGATTTTAGTCATTTAGTTCCGTTGTTTATCGCTTCCTCTTGTAAACTATGACAAACAGATTATTTTAAAGCGTTAATAACCTGTCATTCTTTTTACATCATGATACCGCTTTACTGTTTTTTATGGCAAAACAATGCTTCATATTAGCGTTAGCTCTGAAATGGATCAAAAAGGTCAAGGATTCTAACATGTTTTGTTGGTGTAATTTGTTTAGTATTGATACTTTTGTAACGTGAGGGTCTCAAATGATCTTTTTTGACTACCGGTATATATAATATAATATATACAGTCTATGGTATATACAGTCTACATCTCATACATATCTCTTTATGATAATCTACACAAACGTTTAATATATAATTGTTTTATTCATTTGACAATCGTAGTAGAAATACGTCAAGCTTTTTAAGAATGTGTGTTTTACAGAGTACCTTGTTCCAAAGAATACGTTGTCTCCTCCTTCAGTATTTTTGTTTTTGAATAACTATTGGCCACATCCACACATAGCATGAATTGGTGAAAATTTCCAGACTTTGGGGACTTCAAACTTCTTCACAATGCAAAATAAAATTCCAACAGAACAAAAAACGTGAAAAAGAAATGTTATGCACAGTTGACGAGAACTGCCTTCAATGATAAGTTTGTTTTGTTATTTGAATTCCATGAACTATGATAATCCTGTTTTATATTGAGTCTCAAGTTGTTGAAACGGTCTGAGTGTATCATGTGTTTCCTCCACAGGACAGTGCTTTGACCGCTGAAGCTCTGTCTGGCTGTGCTTCACAGAGTGGATACTGGCTGAGCAGCTCTGGACTGCAACACCAGCACCACCACATGCCCCTACAGGTCAGCACAAGGCCAAAGAAAGCCACCACAGTTTCTCACGTCTGGCATTTATGAGAGCTATGTTAAAATAAATAACCAGTAATAGAGTTTGAAACTGTTCTTTTATTGCAACAGCATTTTAGGTTTTTTATCCCTTCAAAGATATACCGGTAATGTAAGAGAAAAAAAAAAGTTTACTTTGTCTTTACCTAACATTAAATGAACTCATATTGAAGTAGAGTTGTAACGGTATTACCACATTTTTTTAAATTTCACATGGAGTGCTGGCCAAATTATTAACAGTGTGCATGTGTGTGTACTCAACATACAGGTTGCACAGATTTGGATTGTAATTGTAATTATTTCATTTAACCAGTAACTGCTTGATATTTCTTTTAAAGTTTGAGATGTAATTGGAATAGGGTTGCCCCCCCCAGGATGTCCAACTTTTGTATAATTCTTTCAATGAAGTCATTTTTAATCACAGAATCGAAATCTCACCGATGTGTCCATATTATGCAAATACGTCCATCTTCGCAAACTGGAACTTCAAAACAACAAAATAAAAGGTAAGATGAAACAAATATGTAATAACACAAAAATTATGGTTGTCTTTTTGTTATCTGTTTATCCTTCTCAGACTTATCTTGTGTGAGCCATATGCCCTCACTCGCCATCCTGGACGCATCCCACAATGAGATCTCTGAGTTCTTTGGATTCCAGGCTCTTAAGAACCTGAAGGTAAAACGGCACAGCACCTTGAACTGACAGGATAAGACACCGTTTGATTGGTGGCTGGGGCTTCACTCTCCACTCGCACAATTCCCTCAAGATAGTCCTAGCTTTCCATTGCCCATCTGTGAACGCACTAAATTATGCTTACAAGGAGCTAACCTTCACATGACTGCGAACTTCTCCTAAAAAACTTTTTGTTTGCTCTGATTTAATTTGGACAGATTTTCAGATGATCCAATCTCATTTTCAGAGAACAAAAAAAATCATAACATCCAGACTTCTGGTGGTTCAATGAACATTATTGGAGAGGTGTACTATTTATACCTTTGGTCACCTGACCTTGACCAAAGGTTTTCCTGTTGATTTTGGGCCTCAAGTCGACAGGTGTAAATATCTACCAACGAAAAAGGACCCTGACAATACACAAGATTCACCCACTACACATCTTTAGTTGTTGTAACCCCTTCATAAATGTTTATTCCTGAATTATTTACTGTCTTCTTAACCTCATTTTTCTGGAAGAATCACCTTTATAGTGATTTATATTGTGTTCATATTAAGGTATCCATTGCTCTGACAATCCCATCAACCACTGCTGTTGATCTTTACTCACATTTCCTCATGATTCTGCTGATTTTTGATTGAGAATCCCTGTGAACAGCCCTTTGTGGAATTGATATATATATGGGCAGACACAAATCAGTAGTTTTGTGAACACTTTATAATACTGAATACTAATACTGTTTTGGCAGATTTGAATCGTTTTGTGTTACATTACTTTATTCTTTATTCTAATACCTTACATGCTTTTTTGTAAACTTTTAGGAGGTTGACTTCTCCTACAACCGCATGGCAAAGATGAGGGATCTATCAGACTTTTTGTCTCTGTCTAAACTCAATTTGAACAGTATCCTTTACACTGACCTTGATCCACGTGTTATGAATGTGTAATTTACATTGTGCATTGCCTTTTATTGTGTCCAGACATACACATTTGTGAATCTGATTGATATGTTGTCGAATGTGGTTTCATATGTATAGTTCTTGACCTGGCTGCTACAGATAATAACTTTAGTGAGATTTGTGGACTGGAGTCGTGTTATAGACTTACCCAACTGAGTCTGACCAACAACAAGATCTCCAAGATCAGCTCCCTGGACAGCGCACCTTTGATCCATCTCAACCTGGTAGGTCCACTGTCTTTTCCATACACCTTTCTCAAGGCCTAGAATTGTATGTAAGTAGTTGGCATCTTTTGGAAGGAGAAAAAATAGAAATAGATTAATTTGTGCATAGTATTGTGCAGTACAAAACTGGACATGATGACACTTTTTTTCCAAAACAAATGAAAATGTGACTCTGAAAATTGATTCTTTACATGTGCACACTCTTGTGGCCATTGGAGCTACTGCCACTGCATTTGGGTCCCACAAGTTTTATCTCAGCTACAAGAGGAATATTGCTAATGGCTATTTTTTTTTATTTTTTTTTATCTTCTCACCTTCTAATAACATATGATCAATAGTATAGTTATATATATAAGAATTTGCTCTAGACTCTACTACCCTCAGTTAGTACCAGCTGCGATGTCAGTTTATGTTGGGTTGAGTATTTTTTCAGACCAACTTTATTATTACACAAAAGCCCTGCTCACAGATCAAGTTGGTGAAGCAGATGACTGTATAAGTATAAGTAGGTAATGTTTATTATATAGTTAGTTAGTAGTTGTGTTGTAGTACATAAAGAACAATGGCTCTGTAATGATGACAATGGTAAGAGTAGCATGGTTGTCTGAAAACTAAACATACTTTTGCAGTACAGGTAAATGTTGAGGCACCCTAAACCCACTGAAATTGCCCTTTTAGTATTTGCACTCTACCGCTTTGCTGCTCCTTCTTCCTCATGAGTCGGTGCTGGCTTCATTTCCACTTTGAGTAAAACCTTGGCCACCCACACTAGACTCAGCAGATGGTGCTCCAGCAGGCCCTTTCTCACTCTCTGTTCTTGTGCATGTGCGCTCCATCCTTTATCATGACTTCCCTCATTGTCAGCAGTCATTGGTCTAACTGTGCTTCTCCTGTCTGTGCCGCCGTTCCCCTTAGGAGCAGCTGTTGTGGTTTCCAGCCTGGAGCCTATTCAATACGCCATAACAAAAACCTTCCCAGTGTCCGTTTCAGTCCCGACCTATCTCGCCTCACCAAACACCATGTCCCTGTCAGCCCACTGTGGAACTGACCCAGAGCTGCCAGGGACCATTGCAGTCACCTACCCCCACTGACAGGAGCCCTCTGCCAGGCATCAGGCTTGGCAAACATGGACGGAGGTGCAGCCAGACAGCCACATAACAACTTTAGACAATGGAAGCAAATCAAAACAGGCGGCTTTAGTCTAGGCAAGAGTGCAAAGGGAATAGGAATGTACACTAACAGAGCAGGCTATAACATAATGTTGAAAGTAAAAAAATATATAGTTTGTACTCTACGACAAACTTGGATTCTTATCATGCTGCATTTCTGTATTTATTAATTTGACCATTGAACACATAGTTTATTCTTCTTTTGTTGTATGTTAGCATGCTGTGCTAGCACATCACCAGCTGTTCGGCTGTCAGTCCACACCTGTCAGAGTTTAGCACAGAGCAGCAGGCGTGTCATGAGGGGGAGAGTTCAGACATCCTGCAGAGCCTCTGGGCCATGTCCTTCACTTTGATTAATGCCAATCACAGTGATCCAATAATGCACAAAATGTAACTGTGTATAATGTGCCCTTTGTCTGATTGCAGAAGGGGAACAAGTTGACGAAGGTTGAAGGACTTGAAAAGCAGAGGTGTCTACGGGAGCTGGATCTGTCCCATAATCAGATTTCAAGTCTGTTCGGTCTGCAGCACCTCCATGTGCTCTGCCTCCTCAACATGAATACAAACATGGTACGCATTCTGTCGCTTAGCTTTATGTTCAGTCCAGTCAAAAGAGGGTATTCCAAACTTTATGATTGACATAAATAACTGTTTGTCTCAAGAGAAAGAGTCACGTTAACATTTTCTTTGCATCGTAGTAGAAAACATGTTTTCTTTTGAATACTAGTCAGAAAGAGCCCTGTGAGTCACCAGGTTGGCTAGTCATCTCTTTCTTTATTTTGTCTAAATTGTTTCTGAAGATGTGACAAGATGTATTTGTTGTGCACTTCAACCAGATGTTTTCTAAAATTTACTCAATAAGGAAATTGAATAGAATAGCAATAATTGGATCATAGGATTTTCTCCAAAATTGTGATGCTCCTGAAAAAGAAGAAAGCAAAACTCTACTATTGTCTCATTCTAATGTTGTCTTATTTATTTTGTTTCACATTGTGTGGCAGTATTTGTGTAATCGATCAACAGACACAATTCCATCCAAAATGCAGCAAGAATTTACAAAAGAAAAATGATGACTTTTTTTCTTTAAACAGATAATAAAATAAGATAAGATAAGAGATCCTTTATTCACCCCACAGTGGGGAAATTTCAATGTTGCAGTGCACATACAGGACAGTTGTAATAGCACACAGGGGGCACACAAAATATACAATAAAGTAAGGGCCCGTCGTAGCTAAAGTATAGGTCTACTATAACAATTTGTTAAATCATTTTTAATGTATTCATTCATTTCTAGATAAAGGATATCCAGGAGTGCAAGCACATATGTAATCTTCTACTTCTGAGTGACCTGAGTTTACTGGAAAATCCTGTACTGGTATGTAGTGACTTATTCCTCAACAAAATCCTCTCAACTTGTATTTGTCTTACTTTTTTACACTGTGATGTTTCAAGTTATGATGTAGTTTTCTGGTGTACTGTGCACTTGTATCAGCTTTAAACTTGTATACTGTATAAGTACAGACTACTTGCTGATAAAAATAACCCTCTGAGTGTGAGTGAGGATTTCTCTCCACAATTCTGATCAGTAATCAGTGGTCACCTTCTTGGCTTGCTAATATCATGTTGTGTTGCGGATTTTCACCTGCTAAGCTGTAAAACACTGGTGAGATGTCGTTGATAGAAAAAAAAAAAAAAAAAACTCTAGAAATATTTGAAGACATAAAGAAGCATAATCTATCCTGTCACATGTTTTTTCCAGGAACACCCAGAGTACAGATTATCCGTTATCTTCTTGCTTCAGCATTTAACTATTCTGGATCAAGAAACTGTTTCCCCTGAAGAGAAGGTATACTTTTTGAAATCACAAAATGTAACATGGATGGCAAGCTAAAGTCAAAGTGTTGTAGGTGTCTGCTGTGAACCTATACGAGCCTCCTCTGGAAGTGCTGGCTGCCAGGGACCACATGATGCAGCTGCTTTATCAGATGATGCAGCCTCAGATCCTGAGCCACAGGTGTGTACTCGTGCAGTGCCCGTAAAGCGCACTGGTTGATTACACATAGGACACCTTTACTGCAGAAGGCATATTCCAGACATTTTAAAAGGCTGTAGTTATCCTTCAGTCTTTCAGTTCTGGTTCAATCCTGGTTCATTCCTGCTAAAGTGCTGCTCTGGTCCTGGTTCAGTCCTGCTTTAGACAGAGTTGCTTTAGACCTGCTTTAGCCCTAGTTCAGTCCTACTTCAGTTCTACTTCAACTAGTCCTACAACCTTAGTCCTGGTTCAGAGTTGGTCCTGGATTAAAGTTAGCAGTGGTCAAAAGCATTGCCTTGTAACAGACAGATACTTGTTTGCTTTTCTAAAATCATTGTGTGGATTTAATACACTATCCTCAATGCTCCTTGTCAGAAAAAAGGAGTAAGAAGTTTCATGATACAAATGTTGTACTCACATGCACTCTTTATTATGGAAATCTGTTGGTTTAGCACTTTTTAAATATCCGTCATCAGCATACAGTATATTGAACCACTTAAGTTCTGCTTCTTAAGCTGAAAAACTGGTGTTTAAATTCAATTGTGCTCTAGTTTATGAATGTTGTTATTGTACTCAAGTGCCATATAAAGTTAAAGGCATTATTATATTAAATGGTGTGGTTATACAGTAAGGATCAATACCAGGGGAGAGTTTCTCTGTGAACTAACAAAAGAAGAGGTCTTATTTTGCAAGCATTTGGACTATATTTTATTTGTGAATTTGAGACTTGTCCTGATTCTTCCAAGAATGTTTGATTTTACTGGAAATAATAGTATGATGGTTATATTTGATCAATTAGCTAAACATAACATTTACAAAAACAAAATGATCATTGCAACTTTCACATGTTGCATTGTCTCCTATAAGACATGTACAATACAAATAATGATTTAAAAAAAAGAAACAAAAAAAGGCCTCACATGTCTCCATATTTCCATGTTAGTAAAACTTGCTGTTGTGTGTGCAGTACTTTGCCTGGTGTGGACAACCCATACCCGATGCTGGTGCTGACTGGGCCCCAGTGCTGCGGGAAGAGGGAGATGGCCCACAGACTGTGCCAGGAGCTCAGCGAATACTTCGGCTATGGGTCAGTCCTGGGATTGGGATGAGATCCTGTGAGATAAGATTTTCAAAATATACTGCAAATGTGTGAAATTCCATCTTCATGGATGTTAACAATGGGCTCTTTCATAAACTCAAGTGAATGACAATCAGGGTCAGGGTTCTTCCCACTTAACTATATAAACTCATTATGAGAATCTATAACTGTCTTTGCATTTAGTTTTTAACTTTATTCATTTATTTTAAATTACAGAGTTTCTTGGCTCCCTGAAGGCCTTGATTGCTACATCAACATCATGTAATTTATTTCTTCAATTCCGCCGCCTCAGGGTTATGTTTACAGATTTCCACAATTTTTTTTTAAACAGAATATTATTAAGTGTTACGGTCCTTGGCCTTGATCTTGCTCCCCTTTTGTGTCATGTGTGTTCTGTTTGTGCATTTGCAAAGGTCTGTCATTTCACACCATTGACCTTGAGACATTTGTGTGATTTTAGTCTGTCCTGTTTTCACTTTTGTTGGGGCAGTAATTTCAACCCTTCTAATTCAGCCCTTAGTCCAATTAAAGTTAAGTTAAGATTTGTTTTGTGACCCCCTATGTATTTGTATTTTACCAGATTTTTTTATTTGTCAACACATCATTTACATTCTTTTGCCATTTAACCTCTTGGTATATGTTTCTTCCCTCACTCGAGTTCAGCTGCATGAGAACAAATAGATGTTGAATGTGATACGGATCCTCGTCTGGATCTGGGATTTTTTTTCAAGAATACAACTGCGCCACTCAGCAGAGGTCTATGCTCAAAGGTGTTTTGTTGTAGGAAATGCATTAATCACAACGTACAATAAAAGGAAAATCATTTTTAATCATTTTAATAAAACTAAACACATATTTGTGCAAAAGGTGCAACATGTTGATAATGAAAAAGCATTGTTGGAAGCCCTAATCCCCTTGACTTTCTTTCCACGTTGGATGATCAATAAAACTAATCAACATTCTAAAGCTCATAATCTTTCCCGTGTAATTAAAATCATATAGGATTACAAAAGCAATGTACCTCTTTATTAGCTTTCACAGATCATATTTACTGTGCAAACCTTGTCTGTGAACTCTGAGGCCAACCTAATAATTGTTACATTAATTAAAATCGAGCTGCAATGTACATTTATTGATTTGAGATGTGCTGCCACTGCCTAACTTTCCCATTCAAGGTTGTTCAACACTTTCAATTACATACTCCGGATACCGAATTATTGCGTTTTCTTTTTTTCTAATCTCGTACACAATTATGAATGTAGAATTACATTTTTAAGCAATACAGAGATGGATATGACTCAGTTTTGTTATAGTTCTAATGAAATAACGCTGAGGGGCTCCACAGTAAAAGTCTATTCTTTGCTAATCCATCACATTTTATCACATTTATTCGTCCCACAGTGGAAACATTTCAGTGTAGCATCACAAGTTACAGAACAGTAGGAATAAGGAGCACACCGAATAAGTAAAGTGAACAATAGCTATATTAATTAATACAAAACAATCCAAACAATAAGCCCTTAAGTGTTGGTATTGTATCAAATGTGAATTATATTATTAAGTTACTTTATGTACTCATTTCTATTTCATTGTCTCTGACAGAATCTGCCACACCAGTAGAAGCCCTTACTTTGGAGAAGAGGATGGTATCGACTACCATTTTGTCTCAGAGGAAAACTTTGAGAACATGATCCTCATGGTATGCTCTTTATGTACCCACAGTCTTGTCTCGTGTGACGAGGAGTGGCCAAACTGCAACTTGCACTTTATGTTAGAGATCGATGGGTGTTTAGGATTACATATAAAATATGTCTACACTTAGTTACACTATTTTATATGAGTATGGTTTTAACTTAGACTATAATAATAATTACTTGTTGAGTGGAAGAGATAATTAACTTTAGAAGCCGTTTAAGTTGTGGAAGACTGGCTGATAATAGCCTAATAAAGACACACTGAAGTAAACTGAGCTCTTTCAGGGGCGTAATGGCCTTAATTTAATTTCTTCATGATGACTTATGCCAGCATATCACGGCAGGTTTTCCATCACTGTCACAGCTAAAGATAGAAAAAGAAACACCCACATGCCTCTTTCACTATTAACAAAGAGGATATCTGATTGTGTTTTAGTGCATCGCAACAGAGGATGGATGTTTAAACCCTGGGCATTATCACAATTCATCATGAAATTGTCATTACATTTATGAAATATAGTGCAACCCAGTACACAAAAAAATCATCTTTGGATAAGCATAATCAGGTTTTTCTTAAACTGTGGTAGAGTGGATTTCATGCAATGTCCACCCCTTTTCCTTTTTACCTGGATGGAATAACTAGGTTCAGTGCCAAACCAAGCCAGTGTTAATGCCAGTGCTTCAGCCAAGCTTACATTTCTTCTGAATATCATTGTTTTTGTAATTAAGTAATTATTCCCAGTTTGTCTTCGTCATGGGTTGCATTATTGAATTACTTTAAACATTCTTACATCAATTCCTACACTGAAATCAATTCATTTTAAGGAAGACATTTTGAAGTATATTTCCCAATTTGACCCCAGTAGAAGATAAGTTGTTCCAAGAACCTGGGCATACGTTTTCCATTTCCCCTGTAGCGTGTTATGTAAGCGAATGTGATGTATTGTATGGAGGTGAGGGTCAGTCAGTGATTTATACATGCAGTGCTTTGAAGTTGTTATTGATGCCTTTTGTCTAGGCCCTCAAACACCCTTGGTAATGTTAACACTATGCACACGCTTTCTTTGCAGCCTGTAACCTGCTGTTTTCGACGCGCCTCTCTTCACACAGAGGTTCATGCACGTGTCTTTCATGTGCTCGTTCTTCTAATCCTACACAGACTTTTTAACCATGCAAAATTCTAAATTTCTTCAACCCACTCAAAATCCCATCATTAGGCGGTGTAATCTACTTTAATCTAGCTACTCTTGTTCTGAGTGTAGTTGATGCTAAGATATAAGTCTCTCAAGTAAAGATAAATTAAGAGTCAAAATACAGTATTTGAATGCTTAAAGGGCACAAAGAAACAGAAGCCATAGCAGTCATCATACAGATGGAGACTGAGTATTTATAACAGAAATCTATCCCGTACATTTGACCCATCCCCCCAAACCCACGAGGGCAACCTGTCAGTGGTCGCAGCAGTGCAGCGCCCAGGGAGCTATCTCCAGATGATCTGCCAAGCCTGTTAAAAACGATATGAAGCAGACAACACAAAGCAGCAGACTGGCCATATTTCACCAATACCATGTGCTTTTCAGTACTATTTGTTATTTACCATTAATACTGAAATGTTTTATATCGATGCAGAACCAGATTCCAATACGTTCCTATGTACATTTCTATAAGAGTCGTTCTCAAAGCACTTAAGCTCAAGGCTCTCTTGATTGATCAGAAACCTCTTACGCAGCACTCCTACTAGTAGTAGTAGTTATTTTTCTTTTGAACTAAACTAACATGGGATTTGTGAAGTGAGATATTCATGCTCGAAAAAGGGGCAATTGGTTTACACCAATTTGGATAGCAATCCTGCATTAGAAAACGTTTTTTATCTGTTTCTCTGAATGCCCTTTTTCATGCTTGTCAAGTCAAAGTTTAGTCCCACTTTTGATGTTTTCTGTTGAGGTAGTTGAGAAGACACAAATAACTAGCAATTAGTGAAATTGTCTGGATTGCTTTGTCAAATATCCCTTTCAACCATGACCTACAAGTTGCAGAGCCATTCCTGAGTCTAATCTTCACTAGGCTTATAAATAGCACCCCTCTCATAAAAATGCCCAGACATGAGCCAGAGGTCATTTTGGAGAAGTAACAAAAGTGGGATTTTTTTGCTCTGACCTAAAGGTGAAAAGTTGAGTTCACAGGTGAGGTTGTTAATCTTGACAGAACATGCTCAGGATTGTGCCTGCTGTAGGTGATAAATATGGCTTGCTGTATTATAAGAGATCTTGGGGTAATAATGATTTCAGGACTTTACCTTTAATACATAATTTGTCTTTTGTTTTAGGGTAAGTTTTTACAGACGGTGACATATGCAGGTCACCGGTATGGCCTCACCAGAGATGCAGTGGAGGAGGTGGCCCGGGAAGGACTGGCCTGCTGTGTCCACATGGAGCTGGAGGTGAGTGATAAACAACAGTGCTTCTGCAACAGTCTTTTCATTGACATCCATTTATGAATGTTAAATAGAAAGATTCAGTGGACAATCTTTGGGCGTCCCTGCAGTTTCTCTGCTTTAGATAAATGAATTTGTTGTTTAAAACCTAAATATGTGATTTTATCTGAATTTGAAGTTAGGCAAAAACCGCATTTCTTTATCCATGTGAACTCAAAAATCCTGTCTCTCAGTGTGTTCAAAGTTGCAACTTTTTTAGATTTTATTATAACCTTGTTATTAATTGTCACAACCTTTGTCATAATTCAATTGGACACTAGATACATGTACTAGATATTAGTGTTGCGTTTGACTAACAGGACTGCTGGATATACAGTATACTCTGATTACAGGTTACTTGACTTTACACCCTGCTGTTTGCATGTCTCTGCATGCTGCTTGTATCTGCTACTCATCCATCATGGTTTGTTTTATTTCAGGGTGTCTTCAGTCTGAAAGAAACTCACTTTGAGCCACGATACATCCTTGTGATACCAACCCAAGTAGACAAGTACATCGGCCACCTGAAGAAACGGGACCTTTACTCCCCAGAGGAGATTGACCTGGCTGTGTCTCGCATAGAGACGTACGCTAACATCAACAGAGTGCAGCCCGGATTCTTTGATAATGTCATTGCATCTGGTTTGTTCTTAGGATCTGTGAAATGTTTAAAGAATGTGTGTCATAGGAACCAAGGGACGGACCTTTAACTGTATAGACGCCAAGACCCAGTAACATTTTACCATTAATGAACAAATTAAACATAGGCTGGGATGCAACAATGGTCCTTGCGAAACAATTTGAAAAGCTTTGCAAATGTTAATGATACTTTAACAGGAACTACAAATATTGTAGATAGTTGTTGCGAATTACTACAATAATTGTTGGTGCAAGTCCTACATAGTACATATTACATTTTTGCAAATGAAAAATAGGGGATATTTGGACATTAACTACTCCATATGATGCATATACCGTACACTTATTTAATGTATATCACATGTTTTAGATTAGACACTCAAAAGATATTAGATAAATGCTCTGCCGTTAATCGACACTGCATGTGAGTTTGACAATGACAGTGTGTGAAATCATGACAGTCGTAATACTAAAACAGGAGTCTATAACAGTCTGGAAGTGTTATCGGATGTGTTTAAAATACGCACTGATGTTTGAATCTCTGAGCAAATTGCCATTAGAATCACAGTTCAGGCAAATGTTATACCCAAAACAGATTGGATTGTTTTTTTATTTTGTTACACAGGGACATTTTTAATTTCATGATCTAATTATTACTGCATGTTTTTTTTACACCTGTGCTGTGACTTAACATTGTTATTTGATCCACACACAAAAGCACTATCTTGTTCATACTTTTCAGCCTCTCACTTCCTTTTGACGCAGTGACAGTGATGTGGTGTTAGATAATGAACACACTCGCATCCATATGAGACACTTTCCATTCAATTACAGAGCGTTAAAGGCATGGAAGCTCAGAATGGCTGTGTTTATTATTCGCTCATGATGGCGCCCAGACGTGATGGCACTTCTCTTAATGACATGAACATACAGGGAGCAGAAGACACTTATCACTGGGACGCATTGAGCCGAGCACTTTATTTCATAGAAGTCTCCGCCGCCATAGCTGTGATGTATGGCTGATCAAAAATCAGCACATTTCCCTTAGCCATATTAGTATGCCTGCTTTCCTTTCTGCATATTTTTCTTTGTACGGATAGAGTTACTGATTGAATTTGCATCTTGGTACTTTAAAGTGCATGTGTAAAGTTACTGTTCCCCAATAACTATTCCTTTTTTTTTACTTCAGTTAGTATTACTTTTAAATATTCATAATGTAACTCTAAACAGGTATTCTTGTATCATTCTAGACATTTCTACAAGGGATGCAACGATGCATCTACATATATATATATATATATGTATATTAGGGCTGTAAAAAGTATCGCAATAACGCTCATTTTTTCATGAATCGCGTTTAAAAAAATAACGCATTTGACGCATGTGTCGAATGACCCGTCCATGCATCCCATAATAACACTCAAAATTCAGAGCATGCGTGTGTAAGATAGTGAC
>JAPMNZ010903898.1:0-14456 GCA_029875035.1 Pomatoschistus microps
GTGTGCCCAAAAATAACAATTGTAAACCGCTTTGAGGCTCTAGTTAGAGTGAAAAGGCGGTATATAAATAAATACTTACTACTTACTTACAGACATTTAGCTAATGCACAGCAGAGATATTCACATACACTCACTGGGCACACTGAAGGCCTCCCGTCCTGGAGGCTTCTCGCTCTGCATGGCCCTCTCAAGCCTTTGCCCTCAGGACTGTTCACTCAGCTCCGAACAGCTCTCTGCTCGGACCGGGACCTGAGACGCTGCCATGTGCTCTCTCCCTAGGACTTGTTCTTGAAACCCCACGTTCCTGGAGTTCCCCATCGCCACTTTGCTCTTTGCATCATTCAGTAAAATCTGCATGGTTTTTGAGCTGCACACAGAGGTGAGGTTTGACCAATAACCGGGTTGAAGGTATTATTCTGTGTTCCATATCCCATGCTTTGTTCAGTAATATTTTCACACACACCTTTTGTAAAATATTTATTTGAAACAACCTAAAATGACATAAATATAGCAATATGAAATAGTATTGTATTTTTGATCTAGCTCCAGATTAACAAGTTGCTGATACATGTTTATCACTGGTGCAGTGGAGGTGACACTTCTCAGATTTGCTGCAGAGGACTTTAACAAGGAACGAGGGCGCTAAGGGCATGGCCTCCTCCTGTGGATCTGAATCACAGTTCATCTGAAAGATATCACAGAAAGGTGAATCACACATGAGTTTACAGATAATTGCTACATTTCTGAAAAATACTTTTGTTAATATTAATACACTTAGACATATTATTATCAGCTTAAGGAAGTTTAACTATAGCCAAGACTCGGATGTTGAGGCCTGGCTTGGTCAGGATCTTTGCGATTTGTTACATTAAGTGCATGTTTTGGGGATAAGGGAACCGTAACCGGACATGTAGGAGCAATATGCAAACAGCACAGTGACTTCTAAGATGCTAAAATGGTAACTCACAATGGCATTATTAACATTGACTATAACATTTAAGAAAATAAAATAGTATTAGCTTATTAGCTATGAATCTTGTGCCTGCATATGAGTCCTTATTAAAGTCTAAATTGATAAAAAATAAAGTATTAATTCAATTTGAAAAGCCTGAGAAATATCAGGAGCAGTGTTTTACCTGAGAGAAAGCTTTGAGGAACAGATCGGTGTGTGAAAACCCAGACAATGATGTGTCACTTGGTCGACTCTTTAAACTCTTGTGATAAGCCTAGAAATAAAGTAAATGGTAAATGGATGGTCTAACTTGATGTTTACCCTTTACTCATTGACTGCCAGCCGTTTTTGATTATTTCACTGATTATCAAGACCCACAGAATATTGTGTGCTATGACATGTGAAATATGAAACCATATTCTGAAAGACTGAACTGTCTACTTTCATCAGCAAAAATAAGTTTGTTTATAGCTAGTTTTGTTCTCCTGTAATCCCCACTCGAATAGAGGGAAGTTTGACAGAAATCACAGATCTCATCAAGGGCAGTCAATGAGCCACCATTTCTCAAAAGTAAATTCATTTGAATCATTTTAGTTGATTTGTTTTTCTCTCCCACAGATGCCTCATACCTGTAGTGCAATATCCAAAGCCGAATACTGCACCCACACCTCCTGCTGCTGCGCGATGGATAGAGACCTGCCTCCAGCGCCGCTCCAGTCCGAGGCTCCGAGGTAATGCTTCCACACACAATCTGCCACCGTATGCACACTGTCACACTGGCCATGCACTGAAACACAAACAACATGGAAACATGGATGGGAATGTGTTTGTTAGATTTCAATACATACTTTTTCACAGTTTGAATCTTAGTTTTAGCAAGGAAAATTTCCTGTACACAGATAAACCATGAAGTCATCGCAGCTTTATTTACACCCCACTCCTGAGTGCAGACAGGTGCCATTCTTTGCCTTTTAGAGACAACAGTAAGTTACTATCATTGCCCCTCCTGAGCGCTTGTTAGGTCTCCTTTAATCATGGTATTGTTTTAAATGTATTGTATATATTGTCAAAGTTGTTAAGGTGGGAATTATTGAAATAATGATAGGTGTTCAGAGGATCTTTAGAAATGTATTAATTAATAACTTAATATTAATAAGTACTAAAGACACAACTCACTGTCAGGAAGCAGCAGGTGCAGGATATCTTTTGCAATGAGGAAACCAATGACTCCATAATTTATCGCCCTGTGAGATGAAAAAAGTTTAAGCATATGGTTCATCTACAAAAATGTTTTAATTGATAATGTTTGATTATAGTTACCGTGGATAAGTGGGATGAAAAAGAGGAGGGACAAAAATTCCCAGAGGAAAGACAAGTTCATTTCCATTGAGAACCGGCCTGACAGACAAGCTGCAGAGGAAAAATAGTTCAAAATACCACTCAGAAAATGCTTTTCTCTGGTACCTTTCTTCAATATCAGCTGGAGTCACTGTGTCATGGTCTCATTTTGTTGAAAAGTATAAATTAAACTTCAGGAGTCACACAAGCAAAAGAGTGTTAATGCTGATTCAGATGAATTGTTTTTTGCAGAAACAAGTCAATTTCATAGACCAGGAACCTTTTCTGTCTTTGAGTTTGTAAAACAGTTAAAACTGGTTTATATCTCCACATGTTGCTTGTGTCTACACTACATTTCTGTGTGCACCTTTGAATCCCACTTACATGTCAATACTTTCAGTTTGCTCGTTCAGAAGCTTTATTCTCCTTTTCTGCCACAAAGAGAGAAGCTGTGCGTAGTTCCAAAAGAAGTTTGAGCCCATGGCAATCTAGTTACATAAATTAAGATTAGTTACTATATTGCATTGAGTATGACAGGAGATTAAAAATTGGTAACACAGTATACCTCAGTAAAAAACCTGTCAAGTTCTTTAATTGTTTGATTAGATGTCCACAGTTTAGGAGTGAAGGAGTGGACCTGAAAAACATTCTCATTGAGACATCACACATACTTGATGTTAATTAATTTGTTCGTACCTTTTTCATTACAGCCTTGTGGCTCTTTTGATTGTTCCAATGAAGACCGTGGAGTTTGGTCTTGAGAGAAGACAGGATGTTATCTATGATCTCCCTGGCCTGTACAGTTAATGTTACTAGTATTTCCTCCTCTTGTATTGAATTGATTTTATTTTTCATATAGTGCAGCCGTATACCCACTTCAGTGTGTGGTATCCTCTCGCTTAGACGGTGTGTCAGAATGTAGTCAAATCCTCGCTCAGTCTCCAGCACACAGCTCTTCCAACGAGGCTGCACCTGAGAGAGCACAGCACTCTTATCTCCTGTGCTCTAGAGGCCAAATCCTGTAGCACAAATGTCTTACTGTTTCACTAAATCTGGAGTCCAGCGCTGGCATCATGGTGTGTAGAAGGTTGAAGAGCATGAAGGTGTGAAGCGGACCTCTGAGGGTGAAAACACAGGTGTTATAAGGGTTATTTACATACTGTGTTGTGTCTTAAAAAATCTGAACCTGTTGCTGGAATCTGGGCTGTTTATCCATTTTCTGATCGTCTGGGACATTTTTATAATGTAAGGTAGATTATGGACAAGTACTGGCTCATCTTCAGTCAGAGTCACTGCTTCAAACGCAGTCTGTAGACAACTCAACCAATCAATCAGAGGAGCCTGGCTCTGCAAACAATCATGATAAATAAAAGAAAAGAGAAAAAAAAGTGTTAGGGGTTTTCCCTTTACCTGCAGCTCTCGGACTGTTATGCGCTGGTACAGCTGTCCTTTGGCGAGCCGATACTCCAGCGGCGCTGCTGCCACAGCCAGTTCAGACGACAGAGAGATGAACAATCCCACATGAGTCATCCGGCTGCTCACCGGTGCCCCCAACAGAGCCAGATACCTCTCACACATCGAGAAGAATGGACGGAGGATCTTTGAGACATATGACAGATCATTGCACACGGTATGTTATGCATGTACGGTATGTTCATGTGTGGTTCATCATGGCTAACCTCGGCCTTTACATCAGACTTTTCATAATGACTGTTCCATTCAAAAGGAATCCACAGATCTGGTTGGTCTATCTGTGGTCAAAGTGAAATGATTATTAACACCTTGCCCTGTTCAGTCTTCAGTCGTGCATACTGACCTGTATGTATTTTCTTGAAGTTGTTTCATTTGGGTGTTTTCCCACAAGGAGGTTGAAAAAGGGAAATGTTCCATAATTTCTCATGAGCTGTCCCAAAGTGGAATTAAAATCCGTCTGGTTCCAGTGGCCTGATACGGCCCAGCCTCCCAGCTGTAGAGAGAGAAGGCATCTGTTTTCATGTTTTTAAATCAGAGAAGAATAAAAAGCACTCACTTTTTGAATGAGTGTGAGAAAGGGCTCTGCTCCAGCCGTCTCGATAGACTTGTTGTCTAAACAGGAGTGGTAGAAAGTCTGGACTTTCTGTTCTGCAGAGCTCATTGGACTCTCATGAGAATCTAACAAGCATTAACATTGAGATGTTATACTTATATTTTTCATATATTCAGAGAGTGTCCTACTGAGTTGTGTACCTAAAGTATCCCTGAGATACTGCAGAAGCAGTGTTTTCCTGTCAGTACGTTTTTCTTTACTCAGCTGCCGGCCCATCTGCTTTGGAACTGGTCTTTGGCCCTGAGGGAAACCAGGGTGTTCTGTGTCCCTCTTCAAGTCAGAGCCACAGGTGAACAGGTAGAAGTCACAGGGTCGTGTTAAAGGGTCCGCGAATACAGACAGATGAGCTGCAGCCTGTCTGCAGGCATCAGACTCACACGGCCGGACTACAAGAGACAACAAGAGCCTTTTTAAATACTTAATGTATACAGTATACGTATACACTGAATTGGTGCTGAATTGCTGAGGGGTTTTACCTGGCCCTGCATGTCTTTTTCGTGTGGTCTGAAGATGCTGCACACCGTAGATTAGTCCAATCATAATAATACAGAGAAAGAAGCCTGCAAAGATGAGAGTGAACAGTCTTCGCTGCTGATGTCTTTGGGGCTGTTCCTCATCTTCATCAGACCGGTGTCTCTGTTCGAGCTCGGAAGAGCTCTCTGTTTGCGGATCCTCAAACAGGACATCTAGCTGTATCTGCGATTGTTGTTGTTTGTAAAAAAAACGAAAAAATAAAAAAACACACACACAGATCACTATTCCTCTCAGGCCACATTTGTACTATTTAGCCTGGAAATAATAGTGCACATTATGCATTTAGTTTCTCTCAAAATAACAATCAGAATTCAAATGACAAATTCAATTATCATATTAAACTGTTGACTGGATTCTTTTGTTATAACTTTTATAGAGCATCAAATGGAAAATAGTGAAAATGACCTTACCTCCAGCTCTGTTTCAGGCATAATTATCATCGGATTGTATTTCTCTTCTGTTGCATTGTTTGTCAGATACATTCAGTCAATAAGCAGCAGTCATCTGGGCTCACTCTTCTTTGCTTCAACGATGACAAAAACTCTTCAGCCTTTGTTCGAAGTCATCTCTGGACTTTTATAATCACGCAGTTTCCTCAGATGTGCCCTCAAAATCCTCCAGCAGTGCACAGACTAGCCCGAGGACTTCGCCTTCATGTCCTCTCCATATTCAGGTCCCCCCAAATAACAGCCTTAGGTAAGTCCAGGCCCACACAGGAATATAATAGGCCCAGTGCATTGTTGTGATAGGCCGAGGGGGTCGCACAGTTCTCAGTAAAGTACTTCATCAGTAAACAAGGCCAAATGCACAGGCTGTCGTCATTATCAGTGCCGCACATGGCTGTTGACGACTGATAGAGTTGAAAGCCACGATGTGTTGCAGTTGCTGCGCGTCACAGAAGGGGGACACTTCATATGATTCTGACCTTTTGGTTTGCTTTACTCTGTTCGTTTTGGCATTGCAATAATTTATATTCAGAATACAATACTGGTGTAATTTCACATCTCTATGACAACGGTTTGGGTGTGCAGTGTTGACACATTAATAAAAATGATAATAATGCATTGGTTTTATATAGCATTCAGTATGCTATTATTCATTTTTCACATAAGCGAGGCAACCAGTACCTGCCATTGGCCTCTCAGACCACCACAACAATTCGCGCACATACAGGACTGAGTGTCTCGCCCAACAACGTGCCACTTTACAGCAGAAGGCCCCCCACTGGCACCTGTTACCAGAAGTCCCCCGTCACACAGCACTAGGTAGACCCTGTCCTGCCTCACTTCAGAGCTCAGACAGGGTCTCGCTTTCACATACAGAACTGTATGAGACTTATATTTTATATAAATGCATCAAATGTTGTTTTTGTTAAAATGTAGCACAGACTTTCGTCACTATTTTTTACTAAATTGAATTGTATTGTTTAGAAATATATATTGAGTCAAGTTGTAACAAATTAAAAGGCCCCCGTATCTAGATACACATTGCATCCCATGTATTGCGATACCCAGCCCAAATGGAAACACAAAATAAATCTATTCAAGGTGGGGTGAAAAAATTTGGATAATTTTTTCATAAATATTTTACCAGCACAATCTTTTGTTTTAGAAAAACTTAACAAATTTGTCAATTTGCCACCAAGAGACCAGAGAATCAAACAGTTTGAAAACAGGAAATGCAATCATAACACATTTGAGCCATTGGTTACACATTTGCATAAACACATTATTACACATCTGAGGGTAAGGCAGTAGATGTGACTAGTTTATTACTGTATTTTGTTGTGGATTGACGGTTGGTTTCTCCATCTTTAAGTTCTTATTGGATTTGATAGTAGACACAACCCCTTTTTTAAATTGGTTCCACAAAACACACAAAAAAACACATAATAGCAGGTTTTTATTTTATTTAATACAGCCAAAAAGCGCAGGTTTAGGCTACATTATCTTTTTAATGTACAAATCCACAGATATGAAAACACAATTTATAAAATGTCACAAAAAATAAAAGTAATGGCGAAGGCATCTTGATAGTCACATAATCTCATGATACAGAACTGATAATAACACAAGCAGCTGCTACAGCAATCAGGAGAATGCTACTGTCTACAGCCAGCAGATAGAGCTGAGTCGTATTGTGGTTCTGCGTTGGTTGTATGAAAGCATTAACAGTTTGACAATAGAGAACTTATTTTGCAAAGAAATACAGTTGTGAAAAATTAAAAGATAAAAATACTTTAAGTAGGAACACAACATAATAGAGTAATAATAAAACATTACATAGTCACCAGAATAGTGGTACAATCAAAATACTGGATTCACAAAAATAAAGACAGCGGTTAAGTTTCAATAGACCCTTTTTCCTACCAAATATTTGGTCTTATGAGATTGATTCCTTGAGCGTCTTAACATTGGAATAACAAGTGGTTTGAAAAGAAGCATACACAAATCCAAATGTATACAATAAAATAGTTAAAGCAATTATGGAAAATGCTTACAAAACATGACCAACATTTCAAATCTTCGATAGGTCTCATTAATGCCATGCAATGCTCTAGCAACGTTTTCTATAATTGTTCGTAATGAGAAAATCTGTGCTTTTCATTTGTTCATACGTTTGTTTGTAAATTCTTGTTCTTTTCACCATGCATCGCAAATGTGACACTGAATTTTCTTCTCCACGTATATTTTCTCTTTAGTTTTAATCTCAGCAGCTGGTTTTCGTTTCTAACCAACTTTACATCACAGCAAAAGAGCAACATTCTAAAATTTGACACTGATTTGCAGATATTTTCGTTGGTCCGCGACATCAGGCTGAAATCCAACACGCGACATTAGACAAAGGCAACTTATATTATAGGAGTGTTCTTTTGATCAAACCTTTTGTGCAAGTTATGCTTTTTTAGAGTAAACATACAAGTGGCACCGGAGAAGCTACCAAGCACTAAAAAGCCACACTGCGGAACATCCCAGGTTTGTGGCCCAGAAAACATCTTACAAAACATTTATCGATAAATAAATACTGAGAAATTCACGGTTGTCTGACTTTTCAGCGGATCAAGAGTTTTTTCTGAATAATAACACAAGGGCCGGTCAAAGTCAGGTGAAGCAAACTCGCTGACAATAACGTGCCCATTTTGTAACATCTCTTACCAAGATCATCAAGAATAACTGAGAGGATGGAATGTTTATTTGTTATGGAAAATCCAAGGATTCACAAGCGTCTCGTCTGTTTTTGAACTGATCTTATCAAGTTCATTCTCTTTATTTACTGGTTGGATTGTTCCGCAGTAGGTTTTAACAGCTTGCTTGGAGTTTTTACATGTTCATAAAGGGACACCGAGCCAATGCAGTACATTACTTCTGCACTGTGGTGAGACTGGGAAATACTACAGTAACTCATCCATCCTCTGGTTCAGCCATGTTCACTTACTCCCTGTGCGCTTTCAAAGGCAGATCTGATTTGGTTCAGGTTCACGATGACCGCTCTATGCTGCTTGCTTGGCTCTCTGAGTGTGGCACTTCATGCACAGAATCCGTCCGTCCAGAGGGTAGCAGCCGTTCTCATCGGCCTCGATGGACAGGGGCCGCGCACAGTCCTGGGAACAGCAAATTGCAATTCAATATACCAACAAATTACAGGAACTAAAAACAAAACCACAAATCCAAATGAATTATTCTTTTCCATTTCCCAATGAGTTCATAATACATGTTAATGCGTGAATAAGGTAAAAAGGAAAAACAAAAAATTAATACATTTTGTTTGTCCTAGCAGAAAGAGACTGAGAGCTGATTGGCTGAGTCAGGATGGTCCTCTTTTTCACGTCTCTTTCTAAAAAAGCAGGCCAAAATTGCCCAAATTATAATTACATAGCACATTTTTTTTTTAAACGTAATTAAACGTAAAATATAACTGAAAGATTACTGCTAGTTTTGTGTCCAAATGCAGACCGAGCATAGATAGTTCGAGGTGGTCCCGCACCCGCAGGTCTCTCCAGAGGATACAATGTAAGCTAGCTATGTTCACCCAGGCTTGATTTATTTTTTGGTCATTTTTTTTATTTAGTTCCCTCTTCTCTTCCTCACTGCCTCACTGTTGCATCGTTCGGGCTGTTTTTCTGTGTCTGCAGTTACAGCCAGAGCAGGTATATAGGCACTTTCTGCTCTTGTCTAGCAGCGCTGTAGATGCTCGAGGACGCAGCCTGTTCTGTGATTGGAGGAGAGCGGGCGTCACGCCAAGTCTCTACTCAGCACTCTTTACGGCCTGAATTCATACACAAGCTGAATCAATGAGCTCAAGTTTTCAATTAAATTAGAGATTATATTACAACTTGTATGAAGTAATAAGCATATTTATGAACTGAAAAAAAAAATGAAAAAGAATGGGAATAGATTCTTTAAGAATTTGGACAGGAATCATAAAATAGTAAAAATCTCAAATCTCTTGACTTTTCATCTCTTACCTCACAACGGTAACACTTCAGATGAAAGTTTCTGTCGAGGGCCACCACTCGCACAGTTTCCTCGCTCCCCGGAGCTGGAATAATGGGCTCATTGCAGCTCACGCACAGAGGAGAGAAACGCCTGGAAAAGAAAGATTTTAACATTCAGAAGAGAATTACTCTTCAATAGATGCCTTTAGTTTAACTTTCACTGGTCGATTTTCTGATAAAATAAAAGATAAAGATCTCTTAGGATCACTAAAATTGCCATATTGTGATGATTGAGCAAATCCTTTGGCTTTTCCAGTTCATGACCTTGAAATTGTATTTGTAGAATCTAATGAGAACTTATCGCGGGGGCTATGTTTGTGTGTACATTATACTAGTACTTTGACGATGGCGCATGAGAAGCACAAAGACTTCACAAAATTAATGGTGAACAGCGTTACAAACATTTGGGGGAAAAAACTATAAATATTCAATATGATGAGTGTCATTATTGGAAAGTGTTCCAAGGATCCCAAGATGTACACAAATATGTTCCCAACATAAGTAAGATAATTCAAACTCTCAAACAGAGAGCTATAGAGCTCTAAAAAGGCCCTCTATCCGTCTGAAGTTGTAACACCATATTGATTGTCATGAAGAGTGGGCACCTGTGGTAGTCCTGTACACAGTAAGGGTTGTTGTTGTCATCTGTGATGAAGGGCGCCCCCTCTAGGACACAGGAGCAGGTACTGCAGCGAAAACAATGGGAGTGGAAACACTGGCCCACAGCTTTGAGCACGCGGTCTGTGATCCTCTCCCCACATCTGGAGCACACCGCCAGAGAATTCTACACACGTACAACAATTAGATACGCATGTTCAGAACTTATACTGTGTTTTATTCTATCTTTATGATAACTTATAAATAGGGGAGAAAAACAGTGACTTTTGCCTCTCACCATGTAGCAGTCTTCACACTCAGGGGAGCCATCTCTGTCATAGAACTGCATGCCCTGCAGGGGGCGATGGCAGCTTAGGCAGGAGAAACAGTTGGAATGAAAGAGTTTGTCCATGGCCCTCACTGCGGGCTGCGTACGGGACAACGAATCTCCACATTTTCCACACACCTCTGATAGGACAAAAATAATATATAACTATATCTTCACACATTTATAGTTATGAAGGTGGAAATTTTACTGGTCTACTTCCTCTGTTGCTTCACTTGATCCTATAATAACATGGATATTCTAAGCCTTAAACAAATACATATTTATCATGATCAGAATTTTAATAATAGGGACATGCTCAGGTCATTTTAACTTCACAGTTTATCCCTGTGAGTAAAATCATGTTTGGAGCAGAGTTCAAAGTTTACAATAACAGAATAAAATCAACATGGGGTTAGAGTTGTGATTGCTTTTATTGCTCAACTCCAATTGGCCACTGTCAGTGATTACAAATGATTCAAGATTTCCAATTCGATTATATTAAATTGTTTAAGCCAAAGAGATAAAAACTCATGCTTGCCCATCTTCCTGACTGATAAAAAATGTCAGGTATATATAATAGTCTATACCTAATTGGAGATTGGGTAGATCTCAACATCAAACCTTCTGGCCATGTACCTGTAGGAGGAGAGGTGATGACTGGAGCATGTGCATCCATGTTCTTGATGAAATCCTGCGTCATCCTCTCCAGCTCCTCCACCTCTCTCATGTTCAGAGGAACGCCTCCGATTTGACCTGTGACAGAGGGCTGAAACAGGACACGGAAGTTCATCACATATTCTTGTTTTTAATTCAATTATTCATTGACAATGTAACTTTTCTGCTTAATTCCTTGGCATTGTTTTGTCTGAAATCTCACTAAGCCTTTTCCGGATCTGTGGCGAGATTAGGCTCTTTGACAGCAAGAATGACAAACACTCTTAAAGATCACAGATTACGCTTTTCAACTTTTCTATGCTTTAAATATCATTACAGTGCTAAATAACTGCACTCTATGTTATGAATCGCCATTATTTGAAAGAGTTTATTCAGGTCTGAAGTGACTAAGTACAGGCAAAAGCTGAACAGTTAGCATTCACGCTGACATGTATACCTAACTCAGCGAAGAGCAAAATATGGGACCTTTAATGGTCAATATTTTGGACTCTACTCTTGAAATACTCATAATGATGCATACCGTTGACGAAGGGGGAGATTTCATTGGCTTGTTGAAGGACACGGGTGGAGGGGTCACTGTCTTGGTCAGAGGCGCAGCGGTGGCAGCAGCAGTGGCAGCAGCAGTGGCAGCAGCAGTGTTTTGGTTTGCGTTGAGTTGACTACCAAACGGGGATGCTCGAGTTTGATTGGAGGGAGGGACAGTGGTGGTATTCTTGTTGAAGGGACTAATGGGAGCTGGAGGTGCCGCTGGAGCCATCAGAGGTGCAGCTGGAGCAATCGGTGGTGCCGCTGGAGCAATCGGAGGTGCCGCTGGAGCCTTAGCAGGTGCCGCTTGAGTCATCGCAGGTGCAGCTGGAGCCATCGGAGGTGCAGCTGGAGCCATCACAGGTACAGCTCTAGGAGGATGAGAGAAAGCGCTGGTGGCTGGAGGAGGTGGACTGGCCTTGTGTGTGCTGCCATTGCTATTCTGGCTTAAACTCTGGTTCAGTTTTTGTGCGATAGAGGCGGCTGAAGTTGCAGGTTTGCCTCCAAAAGCGGTTTTGGGAGCTACAGGGGGGGCTGAGGGCCTGTTGGTCCTGGCTTTGAGCTCTTCAGCCCAGGGAGCGGGAGGTGGGCGGTCACCCATCTCTGGAGGAGGAAGGAAGGACAGCACAGGCTTAGGAGCAGTGGGAGGTGGGGCTGCAGGCTTGGGGGCTGCTGGTGATGAATACTGGTTTGGCAGCTGCAAATACAAGTTCAATAAGACAACATCAGTGAAGTAGAAAAAAACTATGCCCAATTTTATCCTTATCCGTTTAAGTTATCATGTTGTATTTATTATCACAGTTTGGGTATTTGCCAAATACAGGACAAATAGGGACAATAATAACAATGCCATGCTGATGAGTGGAGAGCAAAAAGAGCAAATGTCTAAATAAAATGTAATACATCGATTAAATAAATTACATGTATTATTGGTGTGGAGTGAGCTAAATAAAAATATAAATATAAAATACATTTTAAAATGGCTAGATATTCTATACTTTTTTGTAAATTTTATGGTCTAGTGCTAGCCTTGATCCTAAATTCTTGATGCATTTTAAAATACTTTTTTTTTTAACTGTCAATAAATCAAGTCAAAATGTTATCTGCATTGAAACATATACAAATGTTTCAACAAACAAAACATATACAGATACATACACACACACAGACCACTCATGAACCATATTTATTCAAATTTTCAAACCCCATTTTTCATGGAAAAAGTGTATTTATTAATAGCTCTTTGTCCTTCTGAACAGAGAGACATAAATGGAAAGTATTTTGTCCAGCTTTGTTTCTGGCAGCACCATTTTAAAAATCAAAATTATCTCCATGAATCACAAAATATGTTCACAAACAGTTTTATTTGAGCTTTAGTCTGGGGCAGACGAATGTCAAATAATTATTTCTGGCTACATTTCAGCTCATTTCTGTGGGCATTTGTTTACAATGTATGAGTCATTCTCCTCTGTTGGCCATTACTGCAAATATGCATCACTTTCTCCAAACAAAGTGTCTCTTCATATTAGTGCATGTTATGTGTCTGGATGTAGAGGGCTGAAGAGCGTGTCAAGCATAATGTGAGCTGAACAAAGGAATGCTGAGAGTGTGCATTATCTAAGAAATAAAAATAAAAAGAGTATGACGTTTTGTGCTTAGTTATCTGGTTTGTTTTTTAGTTTTTTGATCAATTGCAAGGAATTGGCATGTGTGATTTCCATAAACATAGCTCCCTTGCATAGACAGTGTGGCTCTGTACCTTCGGGTTGAAGGGTCCTCTGGTCTCCATTTCAGACAACAGGTCCGTCAGAGAGTCAAGCTGTTTGTCAAAGCTTGTCTGTTTCTCCATGTGTCTCTAAAAAAACAAAAACGTATGAATGACATCAGTTAATTTGACATGTTTAATAAATATAATTTATTGAAAAATGCCATAACAATGGAAATAGCTGCTATCTGTATATGTAGAGCTCCTGCTGTTCATAACAGGACTCGGAGGACTTTACAAAATCTATCAATTGTTGCTGCCCATTTCTCACCACTATATTCTGACTCAAAGTTAAGACGTCAGACATTTTTTCTTACTATGAAAAGCTCCCACAATGCTTTTTGAGTCAAATACGCGTGTGTGGAGTGTTTGTTGCATTCAAGTGTGGATTTAAAGAAAACCAAAGGATTTAACAAGAACAAAAGTTCAAGATGAGGGACACTTAAATCCGCACAAAATCCGACCTTTATGAAAGCTGTAGGTTCTCTGTCAGCTGAGGTCGAGCTGTTTAAGTATAATAATGATACAAATCTTAAATGTGATATTTACTGTGTTTCGTGAAAAGTCCCTACACGTGTACTACCTACTAGTAAAGCGTTGATGTTTTTTACATAGAAAAACAAATAAAGTATATTCTTATTTATTTGCACCTTTCTTTAAGGATCTTCTGCATATATGTGATTGTTTTGTTTTTTTGAGAGGCGGTGGACAGGACTCACCGCTGGGGTTACCACACTGCTCGCAGAAGCCTCAGAAGCTGGAATAGGAGGAGGTGGTGGTGGTGGAGAGGGGCAGGTGGGTGCACTGGCCTCAAACAGAACTGGAGGGGGCAGATCATCTGCAGGAGGAGGCAGATCATCCACTACGGGGGGAGGGGCAGGGAACGCGGGGGCATCACCCGAGGGAGACAAGTTACACTCAGGGGGAGGGGCTGGCAGGTCATCATCCCCAGGTGGAGGCGGAGGTGGAGGTGGGAAGTCTGAAAAAAAAAAGATATATATAGTCACTTAGATGTTTGCTCCACACAAATGTACATAAAGGAGATATTTATGGACAATAAGAATCATACTGGAAATCTTATCTTTTCAAAATGTGGAGAGAAGATAATTTTAAAATGCAGGTACTATTTAGGCCCACCCATGCTTCTGAAAATTAGATTAA